>CM052363.1:7550503-7710347 GCA_028551485.1 Casuarina cunninghamiana | reverse complement strand
CCAATTCTGACCGTTACATTTCCATTATATTTCTTTTCCTACTATAAGAAACAAATGCCAAAATTGTAATATCCAGCCCTAATATTGAAGGCTCAAATTAAAGAATAGTCAGCCAACTCATGTTAGTGTAACAAGAGCAAAAGCTTATTTTTTGACAAATTACATTAAATAAGGGTCACTTCTAAATTGTGGTTTGGAAGATTTGGTTGTTGATTTTGGTAGATTTATCAAAAACTTAAGGATATTTACCCAACCTCTCTCACAAATTTAAAATTACTTACAACCTTTGAATCATGTTTGTATTGAGTCATTAAGTTGGATTTGAAATCATGGAAAAAAAAGTTTTAAAAAAAGAAATTTGCATCCCTAACTTTTACTAATAGTATCCCTAATTTTAAGTAATGAATTTTCTAAACCTATGACTTATTTTTGTCAAAAATAACTTTTTTCAATTGTTCAAAATTAATAACATTTTGTTTGAAGAATTAAATATTCTAGTCTCAACAGGCTGTCAACCAATATTAATGAGTTGAAGTAAAAGGTTTGCTCCGCATATCTCCGTGCCTTCAAGGTTCGGTGGTATCCGCGATAGGTTTGTTGTCTTTTTGCGATGAGACGACCAATCATGTCTTTTTACATTATAAAATTGCTTACATACGAAGTGAGATATAACCAATCGTTATAAATATATTACCTAATAGCCTACTAAAATCTCTATACTCATAGGGGTTGTTCACACTTTAGAAAATACGCTATAAAAGAGACCAATTTTGATGGAAAAATAACAAATTTTTTATACTATAGAAAAATAAAAGTTTACCATTTCTCTATGAAGCATTGTAATTTCTAAAATTAGGATTATATATGATTTTTAGTTATCAATTCTTATAGGTATGCATGATCATATGTTAAGATTTTGAAAGAAATAAATTTTTACTATAAAAATTTCATAACTTAGTTTGTTGATGTCTTCACTTTTACATTTTTTATTTTGAGTGGCATTAAAAATAAAATTTTATTTTTAATGATTCTTAAAAGTTATATAGTTTCTTTCAGCTTCTTCCTTTTTTCTAAAAAAAAAATTCACGGCGAAGATGCGGATAGGGCTGGGTCCCACTAGACTTACAGTTTGCCATAAGAAAACCAAAGCTCAGGCCTATTGAGAAAACGGATTCAATCGTCGTAACTGATGGCCATCGCAGAGGATCAGGCCCATCCCTACTTCGAGCAACGAGACCCAAAACTTCATTTTCTTAATGGATCCTAAAAAGTTGCTCCAAGATGCTATGCATATCCTTCATTATATTCAATTTAATTTTTCAAGAAAAATCATTTAATTATGCATGTTCTATAGTGCCTTTCTCTCTTTCTCTCTCTCTCTCGCCTCTCTCTTTGTTTTAAGATTGGTAGAAACAGTGGCTCGCATTACATATTGAGCCAATCTTACACCTTCAATACCACTTCTTTAGCAGTGGACTGAAGTGCAAATCGAAATTCCAGGCCCATAAACTAAAATAAATCCATCACAAGCATTCTCAGAAGGACTAGCATGACTGATTGTACACCAAAATTAAATTTTTGACTTCAACCATTGCTTTCGCAACTCTCTTTATTTTAAGATTGGTGCAAATCAATTGACATACTTTATTTAGTAAAGCTTTAGATGAAACCATTCTGTTTGCGAAAGTGAAATCATCTCATACAAAGTGATTGGACTAATTAAATCATTTTATAGAAATGAAATAGTTTCATTTGGAATGGATTGAACAGAAATGGAATGATTCAATTATGATTTCTTTTCTAGGTCTACTTGGGCCACAAGCATTTTTGGAGCCTACAAGCAAAATAGTTCAAGTGAAAATGCAATGCATTGCAGCTCATTTGGTTAGAAAGAATGGTCGAGGGCCAAGTAGATTTGAGAGTTGGACATATGCCATTAGTTGTTGAAGCAATAGAATGAAAACACTTAGGATATTTTACTGCTAAAAGGATGAAAGTGCAGAATGAGCGTAGAAGTTGAAAATGATGGCGATGAAGATAAAGGCAGACGAAGACCTCTTTATCGTAGTCTCTGGTCGTTTCGTATGGTTAGCTTTGAATTTTTGTCCGCAATGTTAGGTGGCTACTGTATGTTATTCAACTATTTTGTTTTTAATAAAGTATAAATCAAGATTAAGATAAGCAACTAAGTATAGTTGACAATCTCTCCAGTTCCATCCACTTGCACAATGGAAATCAGACGTGCAAGTTGATGGAACGTGGACTTTCCCATCCAGCTTAATGCGGAGTCAACCCCACTTATGCGGAGTCAACTTTCCCATTTGCCCACTTCTCAGTTTCATTTCTTTATGCGGAGTCAACCCCACTTATCTACTCCTCTAAGAAAAAAGAATTGTTATCATTATTAATAGTATTAAACAGGACAATTATACACTACATATATTATATTACAAACGAGAACTTGATATTGAACTTTGATTTTTAAGAATTGTTCATCGGGCGAGGTTTATAAGTAAAACAGAAGGTCAAAGAGTTGTGGAAAGCAAAGCAAAAAGGCGTTAAGAAAGAGTAAGTACCGCTGCTGTGTTTTGCGTTTATACATCTCTTTCTTTAACACATTCAATGATGTTTGAAATGCAAATATAAAAGTTTGTTACAGGTTAGACTCGACGGTTCCAAGAATACTTTGGCGAGTAATTATTGCCTGCAACCTAGAGATTTGCAGTCATAGCCATTCTGATTCTATGCTCCAGCCTGGAGTAATTATTTAATGTGGATTTCATCGATGGACTGATTATTCTTACGAACCTTAGCCCAAGGCAATATAAAAAGCTTGATGAGTGAAACACCTTTACAATAAACAAAAAAGGATGGAAGATCAAAAAAGCTAACGAACGAAGTCAAATACCAAATACGAATACCATCGTATGCCATCAGATGTGGCGTTTGTTGGTGCTTGTGTTAAGAAATATGCATTTGGTGAGTCTATGAAAGGGAAAGAACTCCACCTACGGAATATTATTAAGCACATAAGAGGATGAGAATATTAATGCAAATGGTAGGGCACGACGTGATTCTAAGAGTTGGTCAACCGTGACTCCACAGCGTGTCCGGAGTCCGTAGCCCGTATGCACAAAGAGGAATTATTCCATTCCATAGTACTCTGTCGCACCAAACAAAGGCATCTTCGCAATAATATTCCTTGTACAAATCAAGCGGATGTTAAAAAATACGTGTATTTGTTAAGTCTCTAAGAGGGAAAGATTCTGCACCCAATGGAATATATATCAAGCACATGGAGGCCACAACTTGCTTGAGGAATTGGTCGGCCTTGACTCCAAAACTCGTATAGTTTGTATATGGCAAGAGGTGTTATTTCGCTCCACAATTTATGGGCTACATAATATGGTAGAAGTCTTTTTTTTTTTTTTTTTGTAGTAAATATATATCACTATAAAAAAAATTATACAAAAATTACAAGATTGTTCGATTACAAAATATCATCATCTAAGCTCAAATATTGCACTTGGCAAATTCCAAAGCTCTTGTAAAAATTTATTACAATTTGTAAGCTTGACTCCTCTGGTAGATGAAATCTTCCTCTCACATCCTTCTTGATTTTAGCAATAATGGTTGAGTTTTCTAGACTTGTATCGAATCTTCTTCTATTCCTTTCGCTCCAAATGTGATACAATACGGCCTTGAAAGATATACTAAGCAAAGTCTGCAAAGCTCTTCCTCTTAGTCTTGATCATCCAACATATTTCAGCTCTCCAGTGTTCAATTCTTCGAGTTAATCCATTCATGCCTAACAAAGCCTTCCAGATGTAGTTTGTGAACCTGCACTTAAAAAATAAATGTTCTGTGATTCTTCTTCTTGTTGGCAGAGGTTGCATTAGATCCACTGAACTATTCCATTTAGCCACCCGATCTGCTGTGGATAGTTTGTCTTTCAAAGTGATCCAACAATAAAATTATGCTTTGGTACTCCTTCTTTCCAACAAGTGTTGCCCATTTGTATCTTCTCTGTTCTCTCTTAGTGCTACATAACTTTTGGCAATATTGTATTCTGAGTCGTCACTAGTTGTGTGAGTTCACTTCTTACTTGTAAAATATTCCTAAAACTCCAAGCTAGTGATCCTTTCATCTCAACTTCTAATACATTCCTTTCCTTCAAATTTTCTGTTATCATCCATTTAATCCCTAAAGAGTTTGTGTTAGGGTGCACAAGAAGCCATAAGAGTTTTCTAATTACCGCCTTATTCCAAGTATGAATGTCTATCAAACCTAATCCTCCAGAAATTTTAGGCCAACAAACTTCTTTCCATGCCACTTTCGCTACACATCGTCCATTAGATTTACCTGCCAAAGGAAAGTTCTAATCCTTTTTTCAATTTCATAAAGAGTCTGTTTTGGCAATAGAAAAATTTGCATCCAATATGTTTGCAATGAGAACAGAACACTTTTTGCTAGCTGCAGTCTCCCCCCATAACTAATATGCTTAGACTCCCAACCTTCAATTCTCCTCAATATCTTTTCTGTTAGGATAGTACAATCTAGGTTGGAGAGTCTTTTAGTAATCAATGGAACTCCCAAGTATTTTATGGGAAGTTGGCCTTCTTGGATAGGAATATGATAAAGTATTAGAGCATTTTCCTGTTCAGACAAGCCTGAAAAGAAAATTTGACACTTTTGGATGCATCTTCAAACCTGTTATATCTTCAAACTCTTGCATAGCATCTAGTAAACACAATATAGACTCAATATCTCCATGAGCAAACAAAAAGAGATCATCAGCAAAGCATAATGAGTGATCTTTCTTTAGCGCATTTCCAGTGAAATTTAAACCTTCCAGAAGATACTTTCTTTTGTATAATTCTGTTAAGAATCTCCATCACAATAACAAAGAGAAAAGGAGAGAGAGGGTCTCCTTGTCTAAGTCCCTTTGCCCCTTAAAAAAACCTGTATGAGAGCCATTGATGTTCACAGAATATCCAACAGTAGTGATGCAGCTTTCAATCAGCAATCTAAATTTGTCTGGGAACTTCAAAACTTTCAGAGTATTTAGGATTGCATTCCAGTCTATTGAATCATATGCTTTCATAATATCAACCTTAATTGCCACCCTTTTCCCATGAATATCTTTGTGATAATTGTGTATTAACTCTTGACATAACAAAATATTTTTTAATGTTCCTTCCTGGCACAAAAGCTGTCTGACAAGGATGTATGAAATGAGGCAAAGCTAACTTAATCTTCCTGCCACAATTTTAGATATGATCTTGTACAACACATTGCAACAGGAGATTTCTAAAATCTTTCATATTTGGCATTAATTTTCTTAGGGACAAGGAGATTACTGTTGAATTTATGCTTCGCAGTAGCTGTCTCTTTGAAAGAAAGCTATTACTGCATCTTCTATGTCACTCCCTATAATACTCCATGCTTTCTTGAAGAAGAAGCTATTATATCCATCAGGACCTGGAGCTTTGTAATCACCAAAGTATTAAGGACCTTTTGTATATCTTCTCTTTGAACATCTGCTATAAGGCTTCTCTTTATCTCTTCTGGAATTTCCATAGGAAATAACTCTCTTAATTTGTTTCTGATGGTTGAAGTTGGTTTGCCCTCCCTAGCAAGTTTTGATAGTAACTTAGAATTTTGTTCTTTATCATTTCAGGATCTTCAGTAAGTTGCCCATCATCTATTTCCAGCTTGACAATGTGGTTTTTTGCTCTCCTCTTCATCATGCTTCTAAAAAAGACTTTACTATTACAATCTCCCTCTTTCAGCCAATTATTCCTTGATTTTTGCTTCAGAAGTATTTCTTCATGCTTGCTATGTATTAGTAACTTTCTAACCACTCCTTTTCTTCATTGCGCAATTGGGTATTTGAAGGGTCATCAAAAGCTTTGCTTGTGCTATTTGTAGCTGCTTCCTTGCTACCTCTGTTTTCCTTGGTAGTTCTCCAAATTCCTCTCTATTTAGCTTTCTCAACTCTTTTTTCATTTCCTTCAACTTTATCATTATTCTGTACATTATAGTGCCCTCAACCCTTTGTTGCCAAATATTCTTCACTATTGTCATAAATTGGGGGTTGTCTGCCAAAGTTGAAAAATCTAAAGGCCTTTTCTGCTTGATAATGCAAGGACTGATCTGACAATCCAGGAGTACTAAATTCAATGGAGAAATCCATATTACTTTGCAACCATTTAGGGTTTACCAAACATCTATCCAATTTACTGCCTTTGAACCCTATTCCTTTACCTTTGTTCATCTATGATAGAAGAGGTCCTACAAAGTTTGGTTCTATAAGTTCTACATCACTTATGAACTTGTTGAAATCTTCTATTCCTTCTATCCATCTCTAGCTACACTGACCCTTTCATTTAGATTCCTCACTGTATTAAAATCCCTACTAGTAGCCATTGAGTGTCTTTCCATAACTGTTATAACATTGTGTGAGGTTACTCCAAAGATCCTTTCGTTCATTTGCTGCATTTGCTGCATAGATGGCAGATAAGTACCATACTTCATGTCCCTCTTCCACTTTACAATTCACTACCTGTTTAGAACTACTAAGCACTGTGATGTTGAGCTGTGGCTTTTTCCATACAATCCAAATCCTTCCATTTTCATTATCTCTATAATTGTGGACAAAACCCCATTGGGGAAAAAGAGAATCTATCACCCATTGTGCTTTATCTTCTTTTATTTTGTGTTCTAATAAAATGACAATGTCAGCTTTAGCATTCTTGATAACTTCTCCTACTTCCTTTTGTTTAGGGCTTTTATTCAAGCCCCTGACATTCCATGAGAATATGATCATTTGTCTAGGGGTATAGTGTTTTCTCCTTCAACACCTTCAAACCTACAATATCATTGCATCTTGCTTCATTTGGTTCTTGATGATTATTTATCAACACACTAAACTATTACTGGTATTGTCCTTCTCACATGTATTCCTTTTAGGGCTCCTTTTGTTTCCCCTTCCATTCACACTTGCTTTATTGCTTTGTTCTAATTTGGCCTTTGGACTTGTGGTGGATTCAACTTCATGTGTTATTGAATTTGCAATCTTATCTCTTATATCCTCATGTCCTTGGTCCTCATGAACTTGATCTTCATTACCTTTATCCAAATGTTCTTTATCCTCACATCCTTCATCATAGTTCTCCGTTTGACTTAATGGCTTTTGTACTGGAACCCATATCTCTTTTTTCTTTGTAACACACTCCTTATGTCCAAAGCAATCACATTTCTTGCATATTTCAGGTAACCAACAATACTCCACTCCTACCTCAAAAATAGCACCATTTCCCATGTCAATTTCAAATGAAGTTGGTAGAGAACACTTTGTATCTATTTCAACACATACTTTTGCATATGATATCCTTGTCTATGTTTAGTAGCTTTATCCATGTATAGTGGCTTTCCAACAGCACTAGCTACATAGCTCATACCAATCTCATCCCATAGAGCATGTGGGACATTATGCAACTTTATCCAAATTGGTATTGAAGTGATTTTTTCTTTCTGCATCTAATAGTATTATGCCATTTTTGCAGAAACATTGGTTTTCCTACCACATCACATACTCCAGCTTCTAATACTTCCTCCATCTTTTGTTTATCAGAAAATCTAAAGAAGAAGAAACCACTGTCTGTTGCAGAAATATCTACTAAGCTTTGTTTTCCCCATTGCTTTTCTACAATTCCTTTTACTACAGAAAATGGTAACCCACAACACAATTTTCATAGAATTTACTTCCTTCTTCAATAACTTCCTTAGGAGGGCAACTCTAATTTTCCCATCATTTAATACCGGTGGCTGGTATTTCATATGAGCATTTTGTGCTAATCCTCCTACTACAACCTTACTCCAAGATTCATGCTTTCCTTTATGTTCAAGCTCTCCTTAAAGATAATGTTGTTTGTCTCTTCTAGCCTCTCATTTTTCTCCTTATTTCTTGTAGGCCCTTGGAATAAACTTTCTTGGATTTCTTGTTCAATTCTCTCCTTGTCCTGTTGAGCTACATTATCCTTGGTCATACTTCCTTTAGCCATGTTCCTATTTGCAAGGGTTATGTCCAGATTTCATTATTTTAACTTCTGTATCATTATTTTCTCCTAAAGATTTCCAACAATCTTCAAGTTTCCTTATTTTCCTTTTCTCTCTTCTCTCAAACTCAGCACTCTCTGGGTCTATCCTCTGGAAACCTTGACCATCAGCAGTTACCAACTTAGTAATTAACTAATTTGATAGGCAGGATTTTGGTAACATGTACCAAAAGTTCATGATCTACTCAGTAATAGACCTGATAGATTCTGCCTTCTTCTACCGACAATCTACTTAAAATCCCTTTAACTTAACTTAATAAAAACATGGCTTTTGGTAGGTATATCCTTCTCTTATCACTCCAAAACAAATATCTTAACTAAGCAATCAATAAATCAAAACAACCACGAAACACAACACAACAAAATTCCACCTAACACTCACTACACCAACTTCTACTTCCAAATTGCAAATCCAATATATATAAAAAAAAAAAAAAAAAATAAAAACAAGAAACCCAAACACTCACTACAACAGAGTCTATTCCAATTATAATCTAATAGCAGAAAAATTTTTTTTTTTTTTTTTTTTTTTTTTCCTCCAAGCCTAGGAAATCTGGCATCAGCCATCAGGACCTTGTCTCCCGCTGACCAGCTCTGCCTCCCGCTGGCGACCAGCTTTACCTCCCGCCGACCACCATGCTCTGCCTCCTACCGCCGACCACACACCTGGCCGCTAATCTACCTCCCAATGAAATGAACCAGAAACGTTCCTCTGGATCCTCCTAAAACCAACGGCACAACAAGTGATTCCGTCGACCAGCAGCAAGCAAGAGATGTGGCTTACGAGCCCCAAGTAGCAAGCTGCAAGTAGGCGACCCGCTACCGCTCGACCACCACCAACAAACCAGACGCCCGCTTGGCCCACTGATTCATTCTCTTCCAGAATGCCTAGACGACACCACCAAACAAACCAGCACTCGCCTAAAGCCTATGGCGGTCGATAGGACTCAAATCTGCCTTGCACGGACCTCTACACACCGTCACGCTTGGATTTGTCTCGATGACGGCGAGAGAGAAAGCTCCAACAGTCACTTTCTAGATAGAAAGTCAATCATGTGCCTTACAGTTTGCTATAAGAAAACCAAAGCTTTAGGCCTATTGAGAAAACAGATTTAATTGTCGTACGTTGACTGTTAAAATGGGTGTTGTCCCACATTTGAAATGTGAAGATAGGCTCTTAAGCTTATAAGTGATGAGATTTTCTTACCTAATACTTTAAGATTTTGGGATGAATCCTCACATTCTAATATGGTATCAAAGTCAAGTTTGAGCCTTTACTTCATAAACCCTATGCCTCGAAGTTGGGCTTCAGTCTACTTGTAATGTTTGTATCAGCATGCAAGTGAGGGAGAGTGTTAAAAGTGGTGTTGTCTCATATTAAAAGTGTGAATATAGGTCATTGAGCTTATAAGTGATGAGATTTTTTCACTTAATGTCTTAAGGTTTTGGGATTGACTTTTATATTTTAATAATGACCATTGTAGGGGTTAGGCGCATCATTACTTTGAGCAACGAGACCCAAAAACTTCATTCTCTTATGGATCCTAAGAAGTTTTCTGCAAGATGTTACGTATATTCTTCATTATATTCAATTTAATTTTTCATGAAAACTTCATTTAATTATGCGCAAATTGAATTTCCAGGCCCAAAAACTCAAGTAAATCGAGCAAAAGCATTCTAAGAAGGATAAGCGTGACTGATTGTACACCAAAATTAAGTTTTTGACTTCAACCCATTGCTTTTGCAACTCTCTTTATTTTAAGATTGGTGCAGATCAATTGAAACACTTTATTTAGTGAAGCTTAAGATGAAACCATTATGTTTACAAAAGCGAAATCATCTCATACAAAATGATTGGACAAATTAAATCATTTTATAGGAATGACATAGTTTCATTTTGGAATGGATTGAACAGAAATGGAATGATTTAATTATGATTTCTTTTCTATGTCTACTTAGGCCACAAGCATTTTTTGAGCCTACAAGCGGAATAGTTCAAGTGAAAATGCAATGCATTGAAGCTCATTTAATTAGAAAGAATGATCGAGGGCCAAGTAGATTTGAGAATTGGACAATTGCCATGAGTTGTTGAAGCAAGAGAACAAAAAAACTTGGGATGTTTGTATTGCTAAAAGGATGAAAGTGTAGAGGTGTTCGTTTGGCACTAAAGAATGTAGGAAGGTTGATATATTCTAAAAGTTTAGAAAGATGGCAGAAATTTATAAATGAGGAATTCTCAACTATAAATTAAGAAGCAATTGATATTTCACCAACTTTGAAGTTAAGTTATGATGACCTTTCATCTAATTTAAAGCATTGTTTTGCTTTTTGTAGTTTATTTCCAAAGGATTATACTTTTGATATATCAACATTGATTAATCTTTGGATAGCAAACGGATATGTAGAGTCAAAAGGAAATCAACGCTTAGAAGAGATTGGTCATAAGTATTTTATAGATTTACTTTGGAGATAATTTTGTTAAGAAGTTAAGACAAATGATTTTGGTGTTGCAATTAAATGCAAAATTCATGATCTCATGCATGATCTTGCTACATTAGTGGCAAGACCTTTGATCTCCATATTTCCATTTGAGGATGGCATTGATTGTAGAAAAATTTGTCATACAGCTATTCTTATGATATACATTCTCATTTTGCTATGATGGATTCATTGTATAATGGAAGTATGATATGAGCATTTCTTTGTCCTACATCTAGTCATCCTTATGTTGAAATTGATTGTGAAGCTATTGTAAGAAGTTTTAAGTTTTTACATGTGTTGGATGTGAGTAGAAGAAAGCTCAAATGTGTCCCAAGCTTTATAAATAAATTGAAACACTTAAGATATCTTAATGTTTCTTATAATCAACAAATTAAGAAGTTACTGAGATTTATAACCATGTTGGTAAATTTACAGTACTTGTACCTCTCAAATTGTCACTGGCTTGTAAGATTTCTAAAAGGGTTTAAGAGATTAATCAATCTAAAGCATCTTGATGTTAGTCATTGTATAAGTTGGAGGTGTATGCCAAATGGAATGGGGCAATTGACTAATTTGAAGATGCTAAATATCAATAGTTGTAAGTTGCTTAAAGAATTGCCAGCTAGAATGGGGCAATTGACTAATTTGGAGATGCTAAATATCAATAGTTGTAAGTTGCTTAAAGAATTGCCAGCTAGAATGGGGCAATTGACTAATTTGGAGATGCTAAATATCAGTGGTTGTGAGTTGCTTAAACAATTACCTGGAGACATTACAAAATTAGTAAACCTTAGATTTTTTTACAGGAACACTGTTAAGTTCAACTATATGCCTCACGGGTTTGGCAAACTGACAAATTTTCAAGAATTGTCATATTTTATGGTCGATTTTGGTTGTAACTCCCGAGATAGTAGTGGATTAGATGAATTAAATGGTTTGAATAACTTGAGAGGATCATTAAGGATTGAAGTTGTGAGTTGCAAAAAAGACCTTGCAAGAGAATACGAGGTTACTAATTTAAAAGACAAACAAAACCTTTATTCTCTTGAAGAGTCGTGGGGGAGTGATGATAACAGTTTTGATGCTAATACATTGAAAAGATTGCAACTGCACCCAAATTTGAAACACTTGAGTTTAGAATGGGATAGGTGTTTAAGGTAACCAAGGTTGTTGTTATCACTTATGAATCTCATTATTTTGAAATTAGATGGGTGTCCTAAATGGCAATACTTGCCGCCATTAGGCTGCCTTCCTTCTTTAAAGGTTCTCTCTCTTAAGCTGATGGATAGAATGAAATATATATGAAATTTTAACGACTTGGGTTCTTCATTGGCAGTAATGATGCTTTCTACATAGTTAAAGGAAATTTGGTTATATAATTGCCCAAATCTCAAAGGATGGTGGAAGAACTCTCCTACAAAGGTTGAAAGTTTACTCATTTTATTTCCTTTTCTTTCATGTGTAGACATTATTAACTATCCAATGTTGACTTCATCGCCAGTATTTTGGTATCTCAAAGAATGTTTGCAATTGAGAAGTACCAACTGGAAGCCACTGTAACAAATTCTCATGATGAATACATCAGCAACTTCCTCTATCCTTTTATATGCTCTTCTCTCCAAATTGAAAGAATTAGAATTCAATTCAATTCAATTGGGGACCTAGAAATCCTCTCAAAGGAGGGACTACAAAACCTCACCTCCTTGGAGAAGTTGAGTTTCAACAATTATGATAAATTAAAGTCTCTCTCTCCTGGTGTACAACATCTCACTGTAGTTCAAAAGTTGAAGATTAATAATTGCTCGATGTTTGTAGACGATGAAGATGGAATGCAATGGCAAGGATTAAAGAGTCTTCCTAATCTTATCTTTAAGGATCTTCCAAAATTGTCCTACCTTCCTCCAAGTCTTCAACATGTTACCACTCTAAAGGAACTCCAGATTGTAAGTTGTAAAAGCTTAAGGACTCTCTCTCTTATGATACAACATCTCACAACAGTTGAAGAATTAGTTATTAGGAATTGTCCATTATGTAGATGATGAGACTGGGATGCAATGGCAAGGCCTTGAGAGTCTTCTCTCTCTTTACTTCGAGAATCTTTCAACATTGTCTTCTCTCCCTCTCAGTCTTCAACATGTTACCAATTTGAAAAAACTTAGCATTTGGAAATGTGAAAGCTTGAGTACTTTCTTTCCTATGATACAGCATCTTAAAATAGTTGAAGAATTATTTATTGAGGATTGTCCATTATGTGTAGATGATGAGACTGGGATGTAGTGGCAAGGCCTTGGGAGTCTTCTTTTTCTTTCCTTTAGGAGTCTTACTACATTGTCTTCTTTCCCTCTCGGTCTTCAACATGTTACCACTTTGAAGAACCTTAGCATTTGGAAATGTAAAAGCTTGACAACTTTCTCTCCAGTGATACAACATCTCTCAGCACTCGAAGAACTACATATTGGGTACTACTGTCTAAAGTGTGTAGACACTGAGAATGAGAAGCAATTGCAAAGCTTATAGAGTCTTCTCACTCTTAACCTTGATAACCTTCCAAAATTATCCTCTCTCTCTCTTTTCTTCAAGAATCTTCCAAAATGGTCCTCTTTAAAGTGTCTTCAACATGTTACCATTTTGAAAGAACTCAGAATTTATAAATGTGAAAGCTTAACGATGTTGCCAGACTGGCTCTTCTAGTGCAAATCACTTGAAAAGCTTTATATTGATGGATGCTCCAATTTGGCATCACTACCTATTGGAATGTGTGAGCCATGGTCTTTGAAGACACTAATTATTTTAGACTGCCCCATCTTACTGTGAAAATGTGATAAAGGGAAGGGTAAATATTGGCCCAAAATTGAACACATCCCCGAACTATATTTGGATAATCCACCAGAAAGCAAATCTGTCCTCAACCGCATGTTCCACAAATTCGGGTAAATGTCATACATTCCTTTTTTAAAAAAGTTTTATAAAAATTTGACCTTTATGGTTTTATTTTTCCCTCTCATATGTCTTGGTTGCTAAATTACAGATTCATAAGCGATAATGACAACAAGGGTGTTGAAATATATGGACATGAAGCTGAATTTAGTTGAACCTAAAAGTGAAGTTACTTGCGGTTAAGATGCAGAATTTGTTCAAGCACTTGGACTTTACATTTTTGGCCGTAAGTCAACACTAACCATATCTTATTTTTTTGTCTTGTTCATAAAAACTTCAAGACACCTACATTTTATATTTTTGTCTAACTGTTTAGTTATACGCCAATGTCATTGCAGCAGTTGTTTGAACAAATATTTCCTTTATTTTTCTAATACAAAAGGATAAACTAAACTAAACTAAACTAAACTAAACTAAAGAGAAGTGCTATTTAAGAAAAAGTTATCGTAGAAGACATAGCTTAGAGATTGGGCTGAGACATGTGGGAATGTGTCTTCTTATTCACTTTGTACACCAAATTTTGCAGAAAAATTTAAGAAAAATTGAAATATGGGATAAGTAATCTGAGTGTACCATAAATAGAAAAAAAAACACTTAAGATTAGGAAATGAAATATATGATAATTGGAAATGGGTCACGGCTTAGTTGAGAATTATTGGGACTTGAAATTGAAACTAGTTTAAAATGGACGTAATATTTCATAATTTATACTATTTATGTTTTTTTTAATCGAATAAGAATTTAAGTTTTTTAAAATTATTTTCTTTTTATTTCAGGTACTAATAAGTGTGCCACGGTCCTTGCGCATGTTAGACAGTTGGAGGTGTTCAATCTTGTCGCGAAGATGAGAAAGAAAAACCTCCAAGAATTGGTTCAAGATTGTTTGCTTCCCTATAGTAAACCTTGGGATGATTGAGATTAGCGTCGGGCATGTTCTTTCGATTCAGGTAATGCCTTTCATCTTTTTAAATTGTACTATTCAACTTCTGCTCTTTATTTTTTTTTCTTTGTTTTTTTCTTCCTCTTATATTTCTACCTTGTTAAATTTCATATTAGAAAAGAATGCTATTCAAAAGGTCAATCGAGCATTGAAGAGGGGTCATCCGAGGTCCATATCTAGAGGAAAGTCTGCTGAGTCCCTTGGTAGGAAACAAGATGAAAGCTGGTTTCAAGGAGAAACGGCCGAGTCATTCTTGAGATAGGCAAAAAGAGTTGGACGGAGGCGCAAGAGAAAGGGTGAACTTGCTGAGTTACAATAATTCTCAGCTGGTGAAAATGGTATTATTTTATGGACTTGAGATAAGATTGATCACTGTAATTATTTATTATTAACACATGTACGATGACTTAATGACTTAATGCCTATCAGAATCAATAATCTTGATAGGTAAGTGGATAGAGTACTAATCATTTTTTCCCCTTAATTGTACTTGCTACAAAATAAAAGGTATAAAAGAAAATCCAAACTTTTTTAAAACAGGATATTAGAAAAATTAAAAGTTGTTTGGATCCTATTTGAGAAAAGTAAAAACATAAGATTGGGAAATAGGTCTAGGCTTAGTTGATAATTCCTAAAGTTTCAACATTGGGGTTAGGTTTAAAAGGGGTTTTTAGAATTTATGGTTTATATAATCCTATTCATGCTTTTTATTTTTATTTTTTATAATTAAATCCTAATTGAGCTTCCTAAATTGTTTCCTTTTATTTTAGATACTGGGAATCAAATGCTTTAACATATAAAGGTATGTTATTTGACAAAGTAAGCAAGTTGATAATAGCAAACCATCAACTAATCTTTATTGAATTTAGAAATGCTATATGTATTCCTTATTTAATTTTTTTTTTTTAATGGAAGATTCTTGTATAAGCTAGAATGTGTGAATTTCTAGCAATTGAAAGCCGATATACCAAACATTTTAATGATGAGTATGTTAGGTTTGTCTTATTGCCTTTTTATGTACTCTTCCCAATTGAACTAAATAAAAATACATGTAAATATGGACATTGAAACTCTCAAATGAGAGTTTTGTATGATCTCACCTCTTTTCATAAGATATTTTTGTTAGTGTCCATAATCAAATATTAGTTGAACTTTTTTCGAATTGGTTTTTACACATTTTGTTAGTTTTTTGTAGTCAAATATTAATTTAATTTTTTTAAGATTTTTTTTTTCTATTGCAAGTAACATCAAGTTTCTTTTTTCTTTTTTTTTTTTGGGTGTTTTTAACTACTAGCTTTTCCAATAAAAGCTCTTGTTATGAGTTAAAACAATGGATTGACATTTGAGATGTACTGTTTTTTGGCTTCTTAAGAAAAGAAGTTGAAGGGGGTCGTTCCAGGCATGTTCAAAGTCATAATAAATGTTAGCTTTAGGAGTGAAGGAGGTCAAAAGCTAAAGATTGGACAGAGGAGCAAGTGAAAGGATGGGAGAGAGACATGTAGAGTTGAGTTATTCAATAAGCCTAGCCTACAGCTAGTGAAAATGGTAAAATTTATAATCTTAATTGGTTGTTCATTTGTTATTTATTACCAAATAAAAAAGACTTGAATATGCAATAAAATCTCTAAGCTTAGTGGTAAAAAGAGTTGTTTACTGTCATCCTTTTTTATTCTTTGTTTGCCATAAAAAAATGATATAGGAGAAATTAAATTTGGTGAAGGAATAATGAAACTTTTGGATAGTTTGTTATTTTTTGTTGAGGCTTGTGGTTTCTTTGTTTAACACAAAAAATTTATGGTCAGTTGTTTTATATAACTTTGTATTACCATGGATTATGGTTTTAAAAAAAGAAATCAATTGAAGCTTTGGATCTTAAAATTTTCTTGAATTTGTTATAAAATGGATCATGTCAAGTTTCTTTATCTAAAATGTCATACACTTTTAAAATGTTGTCAACTTACTCTATGTTAAAACGTTATAGTAAATTGTCCTAAGTATTTTTCATCTAATTCCACTTTTGTTTTTCATTTAAACTTTCTTGTATCAACTATAATTATTGGTAAATGAACGTCACTCCAATGGTTTTTTTGAACTTGTTATCTCCTTATGTACACTCTTTTAGAAATACAAGCCAAAAAAGTCTCCCCCAACCATTGTTGGCCCCAAAATGCTCACATCCCAGTTGTACTTTTGGATATGGAGAGAAGTCTCATATACGTTCCCCTGAATGAGGTATCATTTATTTTGATATTGTCAAAAAGGAATTGAAATAGCAACTCTCTACATTTAATGATTTTTTTCTTTGCTTTTCTTCCTATACATTTTTTTGGTTGCTAAATTTTATATTTAAAAATAGTTCCAATAGTTCAAATATCTAAAATTTCATCTTTTTCTGACAACTATTAGCTTTTGCAGTAAAAGTTCTACTTATGAACTTCGATATCCGAAGCTCTATTGTCATTCTATTTCTCAAGAAAAGAAACTTAAGAGCATTGAAGGGGGTTGCTCGAGGCCCACATATAAAAGGAAAATCTATTGTCATTTATGGCAACAAAGAATATCAAAAGCTGAAATTGTTGTAATACAAGGGTATACCCTATGCTTTTATACATTACATTCTATTAATGCAACTTACATTTCAACCAAAAAAAAAAAAAAAGATCAAAATCTGGTTTCAATGAGAAAAGGGCACAATCCTTCTTAGTTAGGCTAATGACAAAATCGAAGCTTGGGCAGAGGAGTAAATACATGCAATGGAGCACTTAAATATTGGGATGAAGAGCAATAAGAGTTGAATCCTGACCGTGATGAGTTATCTGAGTAGCCCAGCTTAGAGCTGGTGAAAATGGTAAAATTAATGATAGTGATTGTGTCGATTATTGTACACATATACTCCTCCCTAATTTTCTTTGTAGCATTAATGAAAATTTAGCATGTTGCTATTAGTTGGAACCACCATCTTAATAATGCACCAATCTATTTTTTCCTTCAATTTAAACCATTTGCACCTTGTTTATATCTTAATCTCTTCTTTACTTATTACTCATAAACAGGTAGGTACCTTAACTTTCTTTTTTCCTTTTTATTTTTTTATTTTTTTTTAGATGAGCATCTGTTAAGCCAGGTGTTATTTTGTTCCCATAGTCTCCTTAGTTCTTATGATCACATGGCCTAATTTAAGGTCAGTCGTATTCGCCATTTCAGGGAATGAGCTCAATGTTACTTACGTTTGAGCAAGCTTAGATATGGAGCGAATATAGAGTTACTGATTTTGCAATAGTTGAGTATTACCCTTTCCTACAATTTGAAGAAAGCACACACTTGCCTTAAAAACTTGACATTCCAACACTTTTTTAGACTCCAACTCATGTTCTTGATCTCGTTTCATGCATGTACTTCAGTGAAAGAACTTCACTCATTTAAGACCATAGATGCCATAATTAAGAAGCTAGATCAAGGCTTCAAGCCTACTAGGGTCCTCTCTTTAATGGTGCTCCCTTTTTGCCTTTCCAAACCAATAAACCAGCTTTTATGCATGTCCAAACTATTTTAGAACATAGCTCTTAATTTTTTATACCAACTTCTCTAAAGAAACCTAGATCTAAAGTTTGATTTCCAGCAACATTCAATGAAACAACTAAACCACATTGGCATAAATGGTTCTTTTCCACAAGTTCACAAGCAAAATTGACCATGTATCTCAAACTCACAATGTGGTTGCTATATGAGTGGTGTTTGCAATAAAAGGTAAGTTGTTTGGATCCTACTACTTGATACCCATTAATGCAAAACCCATTGTATATATAGAATCTAAAGATTATAAGTCAATACTCCACTAGATATTGTATATTGATATCTACAATTTGTTAACTCCCTCATTCTAACTATCTTCATAACATAAACATGCTAACGACCTCTCCATGGCCTTTTCAGCAATGATGTTAATGATTATGACATTAAAGTGGATAAGGAAAAGAAAGAATTGGTTATAAACCTAGTTGGCCTGTAAGTCATACAGTCTATATTTTAATATGAAATAAAAATTTATAATTACAGTATTTGGTTTGGCAAGGTGTAGAGGAACCATAATTGCTGCTTATTTGTTTCTTGCTTTATGTTTTAAGGGGCTGACTTCAACATCTATAGAGGCTAAAAGAATGTGTTCGATAATATTGTTGGCACGTTCAATTATTTATGGCTATATATGTATTAGGTATGGATATGCCTATTGGACCTTTTAGAAGTAAAAGGATGATCCTAAATCTTAAATACAAGAACTAATTTTAACAATTTTATATGCTACTTAGGTTCACCTTTTATCCTAAAAAAGTCCCATCCTTTCCCACAAAATTTGTTTGGCTTTTATGTTGTTTAGTTTGAAGCTTCCATTCTTCTTAAAGAATGAAGGGTCATCAAATCCTAGATTTTGAAGTATTTATAGGAACTTGCTTCTAGTTGGTAATGACTTTTCTCATTGCTTTCTTACCAAAAGGATTGGATTTAAGCTTATAGTTTGGATCTTGTTAAAAATAATGTACAAACCTTTAACACATTTGTTTATTTATGGCAGTGCTTAGCATTTCAGTTAAGTCACTAAGGATTGGGAGAACCACTTTGCTTTGCAACATCTAGCCATTTGCAAGTACTACTTTCTTCCTATTGCAAGGCAGCACAAGCTTATTTAAGCTATATATTAGATCCGTTGATGGCTTGAATTTCTGTTTGGCATGGGTGTGATTATGACTTCAAGTGTTTTTGACAGTGAGAAGAAATATCTTCCTTTAAGTGGAACAAGTCTTTGTGCATTAGTCCATGTTGGCCTCATAATAGCAATAATCCTTTTCTATAGCCACTTCCATCAAGTAGTTTACTTCCTTTTAATCACTAACTTGCACAAGTCTATGTGATTGACTATGTGAGCTTATATCGATTTTGAACATTCAAGTGGAAGGAGATAGGGATGTTGGAAAAATGCCTCCTCTAGTGAATTATCTTAGAACTTCAACTCTAATAAATTAAAACAGAAACAAATAATATTTCTTAAGTTTTTATATTTGTTGGCAGGTAGGGCTTGGTAATAGGGGAGGTGCAAAGGTAGTAAAGGTGATTATACTTCTTTTTGTTTGCCTTTGGTCTAATCAAGGCTCTCCCTTTTCCACTCATTGTAATTTCTTCAATTCATGAATTCTTGGAAAAATGGCACTTTATGCTTGTTTAATCTTCCTTTAACTCTCTATGCCATTGATTACTAATTCTATAAACTAATTATCTATGCTAGCTTCTCTGTGCTTTGACTTTGCCTATGGGAAAGACGATGGGTAGATTCGTCGAAGATACCCCAAGGTCAGTGCCAAGATTGTAAGATGCCTCAAATCTTGGGTTTTAAAACTTCTCTCTTTCTAACACAGGTGATATAACAAACCAATTTTTTACAAAACATGTGGACCCTCTTCCTTCTTTCTTGCTAACGTGGATTTAGTTTTATGGAAGTTGCTGTCACAGGACAAAGAGAAGATCTTGATGGCTAAGTTCTACTGTGTGAGAATGCGTACAAGTGAAAATGTCGTACGAGTGCCCATATTCTATTGGTTGGTCTAAAAGCTCTTGCATCAAAATAGGTAAGTATATAGAATAACTTCCCCCAAAAAAGGAAAAATCCTTAACCTATAGAGAAATAGCACGACCATTGACCATTTATCCGTTCCTTCATATATCAGGTTGGACAATCCGGCGGTTGGGAAACTAATGTACAAATATCACAATCACCTATTTGTTCCTTCCCAGAGTAATGTACAAAGCCGCGTCGCCAGCTCCACCATGTCAGCCCTACGGATCCAGCCCATTCACGAAGTGCGCCATGAAGCATCGTCTTCTCCAACGCGAAAGACTGGTTCTGTCTCCGGCACTGATTACTCTCAAACTCGTGGAGGGTTCCAGCAAAGCAGACTCAGATTGGGAAGCTTCTAATGTATTTCGTCTACCTTATCAAGAGCACTATAAATTTTAAGTTTCAAATAGCACAAATCTTTTATGTGCCCACCATGAGTCATCGGATTTTTGTGTATAAATGAGAATATCTTCAATGGTAAAGAATCATTTGAACCTCGTAGAATACAATGTAAAGCCTTCTAAACTTTCTCTCTCTTTTTTTGTTATAAATTTCTAAGAGTTCATGAACATATGATTATAATTAATTGGGGTTTTGTTTCTGCACATCTATGTCTTACTTATTATAAAGTTTTGAAAGTTATCACATTACCACTTGCTCTTCAATGACATGATAATCAGTAGAAAGTGTTCTTTCATGGCAGTTTGTAAGTGCCCTATGCAGCACATCCCCCGAGCGCCTTTGTCCTTGCGTTCGTCCCTAACAACTTGTTCATGTAGTTGGCCGGAGTCACATCATTGGAGTCGCCAAACAGATCAGGAACGAACTTCCAAAATCTTCTAGACATCAGGCTACCGAAAATGAAACCAAGAATTTGCCACTGATTTGAGATCGTCTTCAAACGCTTGTGTTCTTCAACACTCAAATCGACAAGCATTCATCGATGATTTTGTTTCGATTTCCTGTGCATTATTTCTGTTTATGTA
Source organism: Casuarina cunninghamiana (assembly GCA_028551485.1). Lineage (NCBI taxonomy): Eukaryota > Viridiplantae > Streptophyta > Magnoliopsida > Fagales > Casuarinaceae > Casuarina > Casuarina cunninghamiana. The sequence continues at coordinate 7,689,275 of CM052363.1, read as the reverse complement.
TTTTCATTCATTCGCCTACAAATTTAGGTATCATTGTATAGAGAAATTAACTCAATTACAAAACCCTCTCCTTAATGTAGTTTTCGGTGTTTTAGGGTTTATTTTATTCTTGCATTTGTTTCAAGAAATCGATAGATTTCATGAAATTGTTGGTAATTTCTTGGTATTAGTTAGCCTTTCGGAGAAAGCTCCCTATTGATTTTGCGATCCCTTACACAAATGGCCACCTAGGCAACTTATTCATTTGTTGCTCCCCGCTTTGCACCTTTTATCACTAGAAATGTATCAATTCCAGTGGAGAGAGTATTATTATGAGTTGAGTGGACAGCTAATAAGTGATACGGTGCATTTTGGTGGTTAAGGGTAAGATGGTAAAGTATTAAGAGTAAGGCTGCAGGAAAATAAAGGAAGGATGGATAGTGCCGCTTCTCACCTTCAGACTGCCGTTGTTCCTGTTCCAGCCATTCGTGGGAGGCTAAGTGTTTATCTTTTGGTTGCGTTGATCTTTGTTGAGTGGAGTTGTTTCTCTCGCTTTGTAACAGAGTTTGTAAAGGTTTTTCCTACTGTTATGTTGCTGAATTTCAATAGAATTCCATTATTGCTTGTATGAGTTTTTGCTTCATTACAAGTGGTATCGGAAATAGGTGATGGTTGATAATGATGCTCGTTTGTTGGCCTTGGAAGAGAAGATGGAGAAGGTAGAAGCCAAGACTCATGAGTCAGTTTCTTGTTAGGAGTATTATTGGACTCTGTCACGAAGTCTCAGGCCAATCTTCAAGTTGGTATGGCACAAATCGTGGTTTCATTGGGGCAGTTGAAGGTTGCTAGTGCGTCTTCTTCTCAAGTTCCTGTGGCAGCTGTGGGTAAACTGACTTCCTCCCGTGTGGTTGTTTCATCGGTTTCTGAGCCATTATTTGCCGACAACGTGTATATTGTTGCTGAAGGCCTTGGGGGCTGGTTACCTTGGAGGATCTCACGACCAAGGAGGAGGAGCTAGACCCATTTTTTATGGGTCACTCATCTGCCGGTGCTCTTGTGAGCAACCAACGTCTGACCAACCAAAGGCGGTATCAGGCAGTTTTGTTGTGACATATGACGTCGGCGCCTTTTTTTTAGCCTAACAGGCAGCTGCTTTGGGTCGCGAGCTTTTTGTCGACGTGGCATAGTGGAGTTTTGCTAACTAGAATTGAGATTCAGATTTGGTTGGCAACGACATTCTTTTGCTGGATTTGACTGCAGGAGCCATCTCGCAATGACATTTTGGTGGCCGTGGGAGTTTTTCCATAAGAAGGGGTGGCTGGCTGCCACCGATGCTGCTGCGACAGCCGTTGGAGCTACCAGGCCCTTTGCTGGCGGGAGACAATTTTGGCTCCATTTTTCACCAAGGATGCAGTAGGGGATGCTAAGAACATGAAAATCATCATGGGACAACCATGGGGGCTCTAAGGTAAATTAATTGCATTCTTGGTTTCCTAAAATCGATTTTCCTAAGTTAGATGGCAATGACCCTTAGGAAGAGTTAGATAGTGTGATACATTCTTTCAGTATGAGGATATGGATGATTATTGTAAGGTTAAATTTGCATTAATGTACATGGAAGGTAGGGTTGCTAGATGGTACAAGTATTATTGGTGAGAGTTGGGATCAGTTTTAAGTTGATGTTTGTCAGCTTTTTGCTATTAACAAGTTTGAGAGTGTCATTGTCAATTTTTATCAAGTAAAGCAATTAGGAACTATGACAAAGTATATTGAAAAATTTAAAGAGTTAAAGGCTGTTATAAGTTTTCAAAACTTAGGTATATCAAAGATTTTCTTTGTTAGGTATTATATGTAAGGTCTCATACTAGAATTGCAATCTCAATTGTTTTTATTACAGCCCTTAGATTTAGATGAGGCTTACCACATGACCTTGGCTCAAAAGTAGCAATTAGAGGCATAGGCTAGTCGCTCTCATGGCCCTCACCAGTAGCATGGTTTCAAGATAGTGGTTCACTCCAATTCCATTAAGACCACTTTTGCAGCCTAGCTGTAAGTAATGGGATGAGAACACAAACTACTAAACCATAGGCCCAAAGCTCATCACAATGGCTAGTTAAGCATATCAATGATGCACAGATGCAAGAGAGAAAGGACAAAGGGCTATGTTATTATTGCAATGAAAAATGGGTTTCCATGCATCAATGTAAGAATAAACAATTGTATTAGGTTGAGGAAATAGAAGATGAAGTTAAGGTGGTTCCTAAAGTGAGCCATGAGTTTATAGAACCATTTTAAAAAGGGGAAGAAGAAAGAGTCCTCTCAGCATATGCAATCTCAGGTGGAGGGTTTATAAGCACCTTTAGGATGGAGGTTAATAGTTCAAAAATTGTGATCATTATTTTGTTCAACACTAGGTCTTCCTATAATATTGTGGATTTAAAGGTTGACAAGAGAATAGGTTGTCTGGTTGAAGAAGTTACTCCTTTTGTAGTTAAGGTAGCTAGTGGGTCCTATTTGACATGTAATCAATATTTTGCAATTTTCATTAGCATATCCAAAGGCATAAGTTTAACATGGATGTTCAGTTATTGTCATTGGGGGTTGTGATATGGCACTTGGTATGTAGTGGGTACATTCAGTTAATCCGATAAAGTTAGATGTAATGAAAAATGTATTATCAGTGCATGTTGTAGGGATGAGAGTTGCCTAAGGAGATTAGAAAGATTGGAAGGATCATTGTCTACTATAAGCATTTCTAGTCCTTGTGAATGGGTATTAAAATCTCTACAGTCACTTGCTATAGAGCCTTAGAAAGAGATAATTCCTCTAGAGATAACTAGTCCTTTAGCAGAGTTTGTAGATGTTTTTGAAACTCCAACAAAGCTTCCCCTTCTGCGGGAGTTTGATCATTGTATTCCTTTATAACTAGGGAGTAAACTTGTTAACTTGAGCTTCATCAGTATCCATTTGTCCAAAATTGAAGAAATCAAAAGGATGGTGGGAGTTTGAGTTCATAGATGTTTTTAAAAAAGGAAAAGACAAAATTATTAAAGTATAAATCACAAGAAAAACAATTCTATTCCTATTAGATGGGCAAGTATCCTTATTGGAAAAAAGAACACTAGACCAAGAAGGAAGGACTAACAATTAACCAATTATTATTTCCAAATTACCTAGCAAAAGGATATGCACACATCTTAACATGAAATATTTCTTATGGTCCATAACATAATTTTTAAGAACAAGAATCCAACAAGTTGCTTATAAGACTATGACTATATTGTCATCAATCTAGCACCACCCAAAATTTTGTCGTTTTACCCCTCCTTACCTTAAAAAAGGAAGGAAAAGGGGGAGTGAGGGGAAGAGGACCTTTCGCTGACTAGATTGTGTATTAGGCAAAAAAAAAGTGTAGATTTCTTCCACATGAAGGGCCTGATAAGCCAAGAAGTTTGTTGTAATGGTAAAGGGTGTTTTTTTTACACTTGTTACTAATCATAAAATGATCAAACTTAAAGAAAGATGGTGAACAAAATAATTGTGAGAAGAATATGCAATCCAAACAACATTACAGTTGCTTTGCAACTCATTTTATGTGGAGAGGTTCCATGGTTTACAAAGGATGAGAATGAGAGAGAGAGAAAAAGAAAGACAAAAATTAAGATTTAATCCATAGAGTTTGAAGAGAGAGAGAGAAGTTTATGCTTGATGTGTCTTTAGTTTTTTACTCCATTTCTATTGCATAGCTTTCGAGCTTAGGTGTAACTAATGCACTATTAAGAGATAGATTTAAACTTTAACCCATTTTCTAAGATCTTTAATCTAGCCTATGGTGCTTGCTTCTTTCTTTCTTTCATAGCTTTGCTGCATTTTCTTTTTCTTGCTTTAAATTTTCTTTACCTTTTGCATAAGGTTTTGCTTCTCTCACATATGATGTGGCTACAGTCTCATTAATATCTTTAATAAGTGCCTGCAAACTGGGAGCGCATATGCCAAACTTGGACCTTCTAAGTTGATAAGGGGTTCGAGCTATTGTCTTTGTAAAGACATCTCGAAGTTGTAAGTGGGATGGAATATACCAAGCAGTGCCACCTTTTGTCAAACAAAATAATAATCTAGAGATATGTGTTTTGATTTCTCATGAGAAACTAGCTTCATTATAAGATGCAAGGCAAAAATATTATCACAAAAAAGAGTAATTGGAAAGTATTAAGGATCAATGTTATTTTGGTGGTGGCATTGGCCAATGCTTAATATTCAACCTCAGTAGATGACCTTGAAACTATAGAACTTCAAGAGATATAGTTTGTCCCTTAAAAAAAAAAAAAAAAAGGTAGCCAAATATAGATTGTTCGTGAAATTTCTACATGCAAGTGAAAATAACAAAGAAGTAATATAATTGTAAGAAAATATATCATCCCATAGAGATTGGTGAATACTAGACTAACTAATTACTAATAGTGAATTAACCCTACAATTTATCTAGTAAACCAAAATAGTTGAAGATGGTTTGAAATGATATTCTTTAAAGAAGAATCTCACAACTAAAAACACCCAAGTTTAAATGAGTAAATTTAATATGAAAAATATTTTAGAGCATCTAATTTCCTTATAACTATTGGATATGAATTTTGATTATTTATGCTTACAAGAGTAATAATATTTATATGATAGTGGAATTTCTTAATTTATTTACTATCCTATATCTAGGTCTAGCAAATCTACTTAATTTATTACTTCACAATATATCTCTATATGAATTAAAACAAACTAAGTATATTAAGATCTATGAATATTCCTAATTTATACTAAAAGTCATACAAACAATATGATATATGTCTATTCATATTTAATTTATACATTATAAAAAGTAATTGCATATCATCTTCTTTCAATCTCAAATATGCAAATTAAATCATTCAAGTGGTACCTAATCACCTAAAAGTATTGAATGTAATAACATATAACTCACATAAATAAAATATATTATAAAACATATCAACTATGAAATTCATACCATCATAATTAGGTTATATTGTAGTTCTATCATAAGTAAATTAATACATAATGTAGGAACAAATAAGAACAATGCTAAAAATTGAAGAAAGAATCTTAAATTAAAAACAAGAAATTTGTTATTACATTGTCTTCTTTTCAAGAAAGCTTTGCACAACTCCTAAACATTAGAGGAAAATAATGAAATGTCTAGAAGAGGAAGTAAATTGACATGTGCCAACATACTGCCCTATGCTACTACTTTTCACTCAAGATCATCAAACTTGTTGCATTGGAAGGATGCCTTGAACTAGGGATATAGATATGCCAAAAATAAGGACAAATATACCAGAAATGGGGTCAAATCGCTAGGAAGAAGTTTTTCTCATTTTTCCTCACTCTTGTTGTTGTACGATCACCTGTTCTTTTAGGTTTTGGTAAGCTTTCACACAACTACTCCATGTCTCTCTCCTACTTGCTGTTCTAACTAGCTTGTCAAGACCTAAGAGAGATTATATGAGTTTGGACTTAGGTCACGTACTATTTAGTTGAATTTTTTTTAGATAATTATGTTTTATTTTATTATTTCCTTTAAAGAAGGTTTAGGGTTTGAAAAAGTCAAACCGACTTTGATAAGAGTTTGAAATCCAATTGATTTAGCAGTTTAAAGCCTAGTCATCTTAAGATAAAAGATTGAGTAGTTTTGGTGAATGTCCATAGCCTAGTTTGTTGGAAAATAAGGGTTTTGTTGTGACAAAAATATATTTGTGAATATATTTCTTGAAATATGATTTTTCATAGGTGCAAAAGAAAATCATAGGAAGTAAAAGATATATAAATTATAATATCAATTAATGATCTTATAAAGTAACCGGGTTCCTACATTCCTTCATAAAACATCTTCTTAAAGTGCTTTTGAGAAACATATTTGTGAATGATGTTAAAAATATATTAGAATATAATTTTAAGAAAAATGATACTTGTCTTTATGCACTTGTAGGAACATATAAGAAGCTTTGACTCTAGCTTGATTTTAATTCAAGTGAAGCTATATGTTACATCAAATGTGAGCTTGCTAAATGCTTATATTGCTAGACTGTGCTTACATTATTGGACCATGCTCATATTGCTGGACTGTGCCTATATTATTGGACTATACTTATATTGCTGGACCTTGCTTATAGTACTGAATTGTGCTTATATTGTTGGACCTTACATGCTACTGGACTAGGCTGGATCCGAGACTAATCCATGACAAGGCGCGCATATGTTGTAGAAGCCTTGCCTACTTCTCACCCGATTAAATGATGCTACGGTGTTGGTCAACTTATCAAAAGTGCACTTAAGTAAGCCTTATTCGTTCTGTGCCCTAGTTGCTGACTTTCGAAAATAAGCTAGCCTTCGGTGACACCTTTGTTCTCTCTAGCGTTGAATCCTCAACGGGATGATCTTGGAAAAGACAGGATGTCAAAATGATCAGATTGAAGTTTTGAGAAGTGATTTGAGATTGATTTGATCGATGGCTCATTGGTTTTAACGGGAAGAAGGCTACAGCTCAAGTTTGATCTAAAATGCCCTAGATTTGTTCTCTATTTAAGGAGAATGCATGCGTGAAGATAATGTTGATGATCGATAACTATTTGAAGTGTTTTTTTGAGCTCACTCTATTATTTGATCCAAGTTTGCTTATCTTTTAGTGACTCACAAGGATTCTGTGATATTTGATTATTCGACTTATCCTTTGATTATCCAATTGATTGCACCGTGTATGACATTATTTATGTGCCAATTACATTTGAGAATATATATTGCATATAAATATTGTGAGAAATTCGAAACCCTAATTTGCTAAAGTTGGGGATTTCATGATATGAGCTTTGAAATTTGTTATTCATACTTGAATAGCACCTCTAACTAGCAATATCATTGTTATCTATAAACCATCATATTATTTGGTGATTTGCATCTGTACATGATCATTTGATCATATTTTGTATTTGAACTTAAGAATTCCTTTAAGAAGGAATTGTATAGATTAAGGAGAACATATTCTTTTAATATGGTTTGAGTAAAGGAGACTTCAATTAGTTGGATTAAAAAAGAAGAGGGTGGATGTAGGACTCAAGGATTGAATGTCGAACCATTGTGGTAAATTTAGTGTTCATTTCTTTTCTCTCTATTGACTTGAATGTTTCTTGCTATTTGCTGCTAATTATTCTATCATTTATTTGATACTAGCCAACTAGTTTATTTGCTAAATAGTTGTGAAATAATTGAAGATAATTTGTTATCCCATCTAGAACTAATGTGTCATTTGTTTAGAATTTGCTTGCTTGATACTTGTTTTATTTGTGTGATTTGTTTACATACTTGGATTAATTTTTAGAGCAAAATAAAAAGGGATTAATTCTTGGCTTAAACAATTCAACCCCCTTCTTGTTAAGCCATAAAACCCAACAATTGGCATGTAGAGCTAGGTTATCTGATTAAGAGGATTAACATCTTAGAGTAGATCAATACTATGGTTTCTGATAAAGGTCTAGCTGTTACGGGATTTAATAAACCTCCCCTGTTTGATGACATTAATTTTAGGCATTGGAAACAATTAATGCAAGTCTTTGTAATAGGCCAAGATCCATAAGCTTGGCAAGTAATCAATAAGGGTATTACATTACCCGTGACTGGTGAGTGGACAAAAAATGAAGCTAAACTAATAGGGTTAAATGCTAAGTCTATGAATATAATCTATAGTGGTCTTAGAGCACATGAGTTTAACAAAGTGTTCTCTTGCCTCACCGGTAAAGAGATTTGGGATAAATTAAAAGTCATCTATGAAGGAACCAAAAAGGTAAAGTCTTCTAAAGTCACTATGCTTACACATGACTATGAATTGTTTGTTATGAAAGATTCTGAAACTATTAGTGACATGTTTGGTAGATTCCCTGAAATCATTTATGAACTTAAATTGTTAGGAAAAACCTACACAATTGAGGAAATTGTGAGAAAAATGTTAGTATCCCTACCTAAAAGTTGGGATCCTAAGAAGATGGCCATAGAAGAGGCTCATGACTGAGATGTGCTGACCTTAGATGACTTACTAGGTTCTCTCAAAACTCATGAAATGCAACTTATGAGAAGAGAGAAAGAAGAGGAAAGCAAAATATCACTTACACTTAAAGTTGAAGTTGAAAAGGCTAAAGAGGAAGAATCAAAAAATAATGAAGTAGCTATCATAGCTAGGAGATTTAGGAAATTTCTAAGAAAAGGATTAAGTAGGAACATAGGACAAACTAGGAGAAAAGAAGTAAATGCACCTAGGGAAAATATATGCTATAAATGTAGAAAACCGGGACACATTAAAGTTGATTGTCTGGTGATCAAGAAGAGAAACAACAAGAGCAAAAAGAAAGCTATGCTTGCTGCATGGGATGATGAGAACTCTTCATCTGATGAAGAAACTCAAGAAGAAGTTGCACATTTATGCCTAACTGCAACAATAACTCTTGAGGGAGAAAATGTTGAGGTATACAATTCTGAACTGCTTATTCATATTAATACTGGTTTAGAAACTGCTTTTTCTAACTTAGTTGAGTATGCAAACAAATTAAAGAATAAATACATAAAGCTAAAAGCTAAAAATAAATTTGAAAAATGGAAAATCTTGACTTCTGTACATGTTGATCAAAGTGCTCTAACTGCTGATCATAAGAATCAAAATATTTTAACTGTTGTACATAATAAACAACTGCATGTAAAGATTAAACTAAACAAGAGAATACCTCAATTTCGGTGCATGACAACATTAGTGTCCCTGCTGATGTATATCAAAAGTATGATGCATATACGAGTGATATACATGAAAAACACAATAAATCTGAATATATGAACATAGAAACAGAAAATTTTTATGATAATAGCTTATGTATTGATGTTGAAATACATGTTGATAATCTTAAAAGTAGAGTTCTTGAGCTAGAAAAGGAAAATAATGATTTGAAGTCAAAACTTGATGCGAATAATTTGCTGTTAAAAAAATTCACAAAAGGAAGTGTCATGTTGATAAGATCTTAAATTCTCAAAGAGGTATATATGATAAAGCGGGACTAGGATATAAATTGAATAACAAATCAAAATCATTTACTCAGTTCTTCAAAGAAAAAGAATGTTCAATTCCACTGCATAATAGTAAATGTTCTTTTTGCAATTATATTGGTCATATGTTTGATAAATGTCTCATTAGACTTAAAATCTAAGTCCAACTAACACTCACAGACCCAAAATAAAAAAGGCAACAAGCACTTCAACAATCAAATGTGTTTCTGCAGGTTATAAGTGCACAAGTGAAAAACAAAAAGCTAAAAAACAAGTGGATTCTAAATAATGGTTGTCCTCGACACATGACTAGGATGAAGGAGCTCTTCTCAACACTTGAGTTGAAAAATGAAGGTATGGTGGCTTTTGGAGATAACTCCAAAGGAAGGATAAAAGGAATGGAAACAATAGGTAACCCTAATACCCTACTTATATGCAAGGTTTTGTTTGTAGATGGGCTTAAATTTAATTTACTTAGTATAAGTCAGTTATGTGATAAAGGATTCAAGATAAAATTTGGAAAAAAAAATTGCCTTGTTAAGCATGTTAAACATAAAATGAAGATTGTTGGAAATCGAAAAGATAACATCTATGTGCTCAATTTGAGTGAATTGAATGTTAAACAAACATGTTTTGTTGTGAATAAAAATGTGGATGCTTGGTTATCGTATAGAAAGCTAGGACATGCGGGTCTAGGCTTAATAGAAAGATTGTATAAGCATAACCTAGTGAAAGGTCTTCCATCTCTAGAGTTTAACCATGATAGATTATGTGAAGCATGCATTAAGGGTAAACATACACAAAGTAGCTTCAAATCAAAGCTTTTAGTGAGTACATCTAGACCTTTAAAGATACTACACATGGATCTTTTTGGTCCTATGAGAACAGCAACACTAAATGGCAAATATTATGTATTAGTCATTATAGATGATTATTCTAGATTTACATGGACATATTTACTTGCTAGAAAAGATGAGGCATTTGAAAAGCTTGCTGAATTTTGTAAAATGGTTCAAAATGAACAAAATCTTTCAATTGTAAAAATAGGAACCAATCATGGTGGTGAATTTGAAAACCAACTTTTTGAAATGTTTTTTTTAGAAAATGGCATTTTACATAATTTTTCAGCTCCTAGAACACCATAACAAAATGGTGTTGTTGAAAGGAAAAATAGAACTCTTCAAGAAATGGCTAGGACCATGATGTGTGAATATAACCTTCCTAAATATTTTTGGGGAGAAGTTATAAATACAGCTTGTTATATTTCAAATCATGCTCTATTAAGACCAATTTTGAAAAAGACACCTTTTGAACTATTCTTTGAAAGAAAACCAATAATTTCATATTTCCTTGTTTTTGGTAGTAAGTATTTTTTTTTAAATCATGGAAAAGAATCACTTGGAAAGTTTGATTCCAAAAGTGATGAAGCAATCTTTCTTGGATATTCTCATACAAGTAAGGCATATAGCCAAAAACTTGTTCGGTGAAATTCTAAATGCAAGTGAACATGTCGAACAAGTAATATAATGATAAGAAAGATATCGTCCCACAGAGATTGGTGATTACTAGACTAACTAATTACTAATGATGAATAACTTCTAGAATTTATCTAACAAATTCAAATAATAGATGATAGATTAACTAACTAAATCTAAAACAAACTAAATATACAAAATATGTTAGAGCATATGATTTCACCATAACTACTAGGTATTAATATTGATTATTTATGCTTGCAAGAGGGATAATATTTATGTGATGGCGGAATCTCCTAATTTATTTACTATCCTATGTCTAGGTATAGCAAACCTATTTAGTTCATTAATTCACTATATTTCTATACGTGAATTGAAACAAACCAAATGCATTAGGATCTGTGAATATTCCTGGTTTACAATAAATCTTTCGATCATCTTATCACCAAAAGCCACACAAACAATATGGTATATGTCTATCCATATTTAATTCATGGTTATATATTACAAGAAGCAATTGCATATTATCTCCTGTCGGTCTCAAACATACAAATCAGATCATTTAAGTGGTAGCTAATCACTCAAAAGCATTAAACACAGTAATATGTAACTTCACATAAACAAAATATCTTGCAGAACATAATAATCATAAGATTCATACCATCATAATTAGGTTACATCGTAGCTCTAACAAAAATAAACTAAAACATAAAGAAATAATGAGGAAGAATGGTAATAGGAAATAAATAAGGCATCTTGAATTCAAGAACAAGAAGTCTGTCACCCTTTTTGTCTTCTCTTCAAGATAACCTTGAATTCTTGGCCTCTCTCTTGAGTTGTGCTCAATTTCCTCCTCTTCTTTCTTTTGCCTCTTCTCTTCTCTTAAATAGGGTTTAGGTTTAGACCTATCTCCTATCCTAGTAGAACTGGGTTTTAGAGATGTAAAACAATTAGGTTTTGAACTCCTAAATTAATTGGGACTTAAATTCCTAACATGACTGGGTTTTCTATTTATTTAGAAAACCCAACAATAATAGAAAATCTAATAACAATCATCCAAATCCCAAGCCCATCTTGACTTTCTTGATCTTGATATTACAATTTTGCCACATAATAAGCATCAGGTTCTCCATGTTCATTCCTTTTCTCCTTGCCTCCTTGTGCTACATAAACAAGATAAATTTAGGTAAATAAAGAGGAGTTCAAATGTTTTCTCACAATTATTAAAGTTATTTATTGCCTAAAATAGATAAAATAACTCTATAAAAATAGAGTTATCAGTGTTCAATAAATAAACCTTAGCGGTAGAAGAGTCAATTCATGTTAAGTTTGAGGATGATTGTCAAGGTACTCCAGAAACCAAAGAGAACATTAGCTCTAAAAGTGTTCCAAATAAGAATGAAGTTCAAGGGGAGTCTGAAACTAGGGATCCTTCCTTTCCTAGAGTAAGGAGTGAAGTAAATCAGGATCATATCCTAAGAAATCCCAATGTTTGAAAAAGTACAAGGTCTTAGGTTCACAACACTTTTGAACATCAAGCCTTTCTATCCCAAGTAGAGCCAAAGAAAGTGGATGAGGCTCTTGAGGATGAAAATTGGTTTCTTGCTATGCAAGAAGAAATTAAACCAGTTTCAAAGAAGCAAGGTTTGGAATCTAGTTCTTAGACCAAATGATTATCTGGTTATTGGCACAAAGTGGGTATTTAGAAATGAACAAGATGAAAATGGCATTATTAATAGAAATAAGGCTAGATTAGTAGCACAAGGATATAGTCAAGAAAAATGAATAGATTATGATAAAACATTTGCACTTGTAGCTAGGCTAGAAGCAATTAGAATTTTGCTTGCCTTTGCTTGCTATATGAATTTTAGCTTATTTCAAATGGATGTCAAAAGTGCATTTTAAAATGGTATTGTAAAGGAAGAGGTTTATGTTGAACAACCACCTGGATTTGAGGATCCGATTCATTCAAATCATGTTTTTAAACTCTCAAAAGCTTTACATGGTTTGAAACAAACTCCATGGGCATGGTATGACAAACTAGGTAATTTCTTAATTGATAACAGTTTTAGGAAAGGGAAAGTGGACAACACTTTATTTATAAAGAACAAAGAAAAACAAATGTTAATTGTTCAAATATATGTTGATAACATTGTGTCTGGTTCTACAAATTCTACACTATGTGAAGAATTTGCTACATGCATGCAAAGTAAATTTGAAATGAGTATGATGGGTGAGTTAACATACTTTCTTGCTTTGCAAATCAAACAAACAAACAAAGAAACCTTTATAAGTCAAACAAAAGACACAAATGAATTGCTCAAGAAGTATAAGATGCATGACTCTAAACTAGTGAACACACCTATGAGCACTTCTTTATCACTATTCAATGACGAAAATAGAATTAGTGTAGACACTGAATCATATTGTGGAATGATTGGTTCTTTGCTATATTTGATTACATCTAGACCTAACATTATGTTTAGTGTATGCTTGTGTGCTAGGTATCAATCTAACCCTAAAGAACAACACCTAGTCGTTGTTAAAAGAATCTTTAGATACCTTAGAGACATGGTTTCTTTAGGAATCTGGTATATTAGAGATACAACCTTGAACTTGCATGCCTTTAGTGATTCAGATTATACTAGCTGCAAATTAGATAGGAAAAGTACGAGTGGTGGATGTCATTATCTTGGAAACATGCTTCTCTCTTGGCATTCCAAGAAACAAAACTATGTAGCTCTTTCCTCCACTAAAGCCGAATACATAGCTGTAACTAGTAGTTGTGCTCAAATCTTGTGGATGAAACAACAATTAGAAGATTATGGTATATCATCACAGAAAAATCCATCAAAATGTGACAACATTGGTGCCATTAATCTTACTAAGAATCCTATACAACATTCTAAAACTAAGCATATAAAAATTAGACATCATTTCATTAGGGATCAAAAGTGATGTTGTGTTGGATTTTGTGTACACTGATCAACAAATTGCTGATATCCTAACCAAACCTTTACATAAAGAAAGGTTTTATGCTCTTCGAAGAGAGCTTGGAATGTTAGTGCCAAAAAATATTTGAACCTTCTATTCTCCTTTACTACAATATTTCTGTTCTTTTATTGATCAAACCACTTGTTAGGTTTGAGGGGGAGCTACTTTGTCTCTAATCTAGCCACATCTGATTAGTTGTCTAACTTTATCCTTCTGTTGGGTCATTTTTTACTTTCTATCCTGATTACTTGCATGTTCATTCTTTTTGCTTATGACAAAAAAAGGGAGAGGATAGTGCACATGTTCAGTCTTATTTCTGACTTGACAAGTGCAGAATGTGGGATATCTCTCTAACACCCTATTAGCAAACTTATGTGTTAGAAACATGCATAAGACTTGCTTACTGATCATATAATATGAATTTTGAGCAATAAAGGGTTAATGCCTATAAAATGCTAAATATCATGAACCTAATTAAGCTATGATCAACTTTTGAAAATCTATTTGTATACATCTTCATGAAAAACATATTCATTGCTTGGTGACATGTGCTATACTATTGAGATAATTTTGTCATTATCAAAAAGGGGAAGATTGTTGGAAAATAAGGATTTTGTTGTGACAAAAATATATTTGTGAATATATTTTTTGAAATATATTTTTTTATAGGTGAAAAATAAAATCATAGGAAGTAAAAGGCGTACAAACTATAATATCAATTAATGATATTATAAAGTAATCGGGTTCCTATTTCATAAAACATCTTCTTAAAGTGCTCTTGAGAAATATATTTGTGAATTATGTTAAAAATATATTAGAACATACTTTTAAGAAAAATGATACTTGGCTTTATGCACTTGTAGGAACATATAAGGAACTTGTGACTCTAGCTTGATTTTAATTCAAGTGAAGCTATATGTTACATCAAATGTGAGCTTGCTAAATGCTCATATTGTTGGACCATGCTTACATTATTGGACCATGCTTATATTGCTAGATTGTGCTCATATTGCTGGACCGTGCTCATATTATTAGATTATACTTATATTGTTGGACCTTGCTTATAGTACTTAACCATGCTTATATTGTTGGACCTCACATGCTACTAGACCAGGCCAGATCCAAGATTAATCCGTGACAAGGTCCGCATATGTTAGAGAAGACTTGCCCACTTGTCACCCGATTAAATGATGTTATGGCATTGTTCAACTTATCAAAGGCACGCTTAAGTGAGGCTTATTCATTTTATGCCTTAGTTGCTGCCTTTCGAAAATAGGCCAGCCTCTGATGACACCTTCATTCTCTCTAGTGCCAAATCCTCAATGGGATGATCTTGGAGAAGACAGGATGTCACAATGGTCAGATTGAAGTTCTGAGAAGTGATTTGAGATCAATTTGATGGATGGCTCACTATTTATAACGGGAACAAGGCTATGGCTCAAGTTTGATCTAAAAAGCCCTAGATTTGTTCTCTATTTAAGGAGAATGCATGCGTGAAGATATGTTGATGATTGACAACTATTTAAAGTGTTCTTTCTATAACAAAATGATCTTTTGAACTCACTCTATTATTTGATCCAAGTTCACTCATCTTTCGGTGATATTTGATTATTTGACTTATCCTTTGATTATTCAATTGATTGCACCGTATATAACATTATTTATGTGCTGATTACATTTGAGAATATATATTGTACATAAATATTATGAGAAATCCAAAACCCTAATTTGCTAAAATTGGGGATTTCATGATAGAAGCTTTGAACTTTGTTATTCATAGTTGAATAGCTCCTCTAACTAGCAATATCCCATAAACCATCATATTATTTGGAGATTTGCATATGTACATGATCTTTTGATCATATCTTGTATCTGAACTTAAGAATTCCTTTGAGAAGGAATTGTATAGATTAGGGAGAAAGTATTCTCCTAATATGGTTTAAATAAAGGAGATTTCAATCAGTTGGATTGAAGGAGAAGAGGGTGGATGTAGGACTCAAGGATTGAATGTCGAACCACCGTGGTAAATTTGGTGTTCATTTCTTTTCTCTTTATTGACTTGAATGTCTCTTGCTGTTTACTACTAATTATTCTATCATTTATTTGATACTAGCCGAATAGTTTATTTGCTAAATAGTTTTGAAATAATTGAAGATAATTTGCTATCCCATCTAGAATTAACATGTCATTTGTTTAGAATTTGCTTGCTAGAAACTTGTTTTATTCGTGTGACTTGTTTACATACTTGGATTAATTTTCAGACCAAAATAAAAAGGTATTAATTATTGGCTTAAACAATTCAACCCCCCTTCTTGTTAAGCCATAAAGCCTAACATAGTTGCTTTAGGAATCTAAAACCCAATTGTTTTTGTTGCATCTTATAGGAACCTAAAAGGGGAGGTGAATTAGGTTTCTCTTTAAAAGTTTACTTCTAATTTGTGCTCAATCACTTTTTGTAATCAAATAAAGCATTCAAAGATAATTAAACATGAGAGAGATGAGACACTAATTTACATAGAGGTTTGGCTATTCTACTTCTACCCTCTTCTCCTTTAACACAACTGGTTGAAGTTTATTTTACTACAAAGCTAGGAGAGACTTTTTCCTACACTTTCCAACTCCTCCTTAAGGAGTCAAACAATCCTTATACCAAGGATCATAATACAATGTATGTCTCAACATATATCAATAAGTCAAAGTTTCTTAAACTTATTACAAACTTAAGCAATTCCCTTAAGATATGAAATGTATATGGGAGATTGTTAAGCTAAAGGCTTTTTAATGATAACAATTTAGATAATCAAGCCTTAATCATGAAACCCCTAAATAATAGCAAAGTTAGGGTTTTGGATTTACAAACAAGTATATGTTCAAAACAATATTCAGAATCTAATTACCACATATACAAGTAAAAATCTCAAGTAAACTTAAAGAGTAATGAAGTGAAAGAACTTCTTTGAAATTTCTCTTCAACTTAAGCTTCACAAGTTGTATATTTAGCTTCTCAAGTATATTTTCGTTTCTTCAAATTTGAGCCAGTCTAACCATGACTTGTTCTTCTTTTTCAAGCTAAATAGACATGAAAACCGCACCTTATTAACTTCAAAAACTAGTCGTTCTAACTTTCGATTTTTTTTCCCATTCTGAACTGATAATGACTAGATTTCGAGCTATTAGAGAGGCAGAGAGTTGAGATAGAGCTTGCTATGACTACTTGTGAAATCATTTGGTTAAGAGGATTGCTATGCGATCTTAAGGTCCAGATAAAGGGTCCCACCTTGCTATTTTGTGACAATGATGTAGACCTAAAGCTTATAGCGAATCCTATAGTTCATGTAAAGACAAAGCACATTGAAATAGATTGCCATTTTACAAGGGACAACATTTAGGAAGGAGTTATCAAGACAAAGGAGATAAGAACTACAAAACAACATGCAGATATTTTCATGAAGGCCCTCTATCAGAACAACACATATATTTGTTAAACAAGCTTGGTGTGTTTGATGTTTATAAATCATTAAAACCACTAGCTTGAGAGGGACTATTAGAGATATATGTGTATATTTGGCAATATATTACCTAATTGGGTATATTATTCTTTCCTTATGGTGTAGGTTAATTGGAAAATTGCTATTAAGTATAGTAAGTTTATATTCCATTTATTTCTTGTATATTTTCCAATATGGTTGCTCCCTATTGTAAGGTTTTATGGCTAACCAAGAAAGGGGCGTTGAATTGGTTACCTTGGAAAAGTCATTTCTAATTTAGGTTCAATCACTTTTCATGCAATCAAATAAACCATTCAAAGATATTAAGATTAAACAGCAAGATAATCAAACACAAGAGAGATAAGACAAGTTTACACGATGGTTCGGCCCTTTTCACCTACTTCTATCTTCTTCTCCTTCAACACAACTAGTTAAAGTCTACTTTACTTTAAAGGTAAGAGAAAACTTTCTCCTACACTTTCCAACTCTTCCTCAAGGAGTCATACAATCTTTTCACCAAGGATTACAATACAATGTGTGCCTCAACACACATCAACACGTCAAAGTTTTTAAAACCTTTTACAAACTTAAACAATTCCCTTAAGATATGAAATGTATATAGGAGATTGCTAAGCTAAGGACTTTCCAAAGATAACAAATAGCTAATCAAGCCCTAATCACGAAACCCCTAAATGATAATAAAGTTAGGGTTTCGGATTTACAAACAAATATATGTGCATAATAATACTCAAAATCTAATTAGCACATATACAAGTAGAAATCTCAAGTAATCTTAAAGAATAATAAAATGAAAGAACTTCATCAAGATTTCAATTCAGCTCAAGCTTCATAGGATGTTTCTTTTACTTCTCAATGTAGATTTTCGTTTCTCAAAATATCAATAACTTCATCCACTAATCATTTTTTTTTTCACTTTTTATAAATGTGAAGAATGCACCTATTCAACTCCAAAACTAGCCATTCTGAGTTTTCAAAATTTCTCCCACTATGGAGTGATTGTGATTGATTTTTGAGCCGTTGAAGAAACAAAGAGTTAATAGGGAATTGCTCCTTTGTTCTGGCTAAACACATTTTCAAAATGCATCATTTAGTTGCTTTCTTTAATTTGGATCTCGTAAAGCTCATTCAGGTCATGGGTTAAGTTCTTAGAGTTCATCAAGAATCTTCCTTAAATCTTCTTGTTCTTGAAGTAGTTTTTCATAGGTGCTTGACAGATTGACAAAGCATCTTTTTCCCTAGGAAAGCCTTATGATTTCAGCTTCAAAACCTTTCTAATATGCTTTTAATTTGTCTTTTGAGCAGTTAGGTCACAAACTTGAAGAACACCTTTAATCTCTTCAAATTAATCTTCTCTGAGCAGTAGGTTTTTTATCTTTCTTCACAGAATTGTTCTTCATTCTGGTAGCTTTCAATTGGATCCATTTTCTCCATCATTTGAGCTATTTCTGGTAGACAATTTTACTAGTAAGGGACAATGACATTAAACCTGTTTTTAGGTCAACAAGCTAGGTTACGAGTCACATTTCTTAATTAAGCCATGGGTCACTTAATTCAGGTTGCGTGGGTCTGACCTTTAGTTAGGTCGTCCACGCTGGCCAGTGAGCTGGACTCACAGGTCATGGGATTATGCGGGTCGCAAGCTGGGTTGTGCACTCTGGACTAGATCCTTAAATGCATAGGCTGGGTCATGCACATGGATCATGCCTTCGAGATTGGATCTCGTTCGGGCTGGGTCACGTTGGCCTTGTTCCATTTTCACTAGGTTATGCAGTAAATGGGCCACTCCATTAAACCCAATTTAGGCTAATTCTTTTTGGTCTTTTCTTGGAACATTTTTCCTACAAGAAAATTCACAAGTTAATTTTCTTATAAACAAATAATGACAATTGTTCTTCCTAATAATTCTTTCACAAATGTAAACAATTGTTTAAATTATAATATGATTATTATAATTTATAACACATCAATCATGAAAGATAGTTAACACTAAAAGATCCTTTCATGAAATATTTCGTTTGGCCTTTTTCCATTTTATCATCATCAAAATAATAGTGGAATGACAATATTCCTTACACCTATGTTATAAAAGGACACCTTGTGTACAATTCTCTTTAAGAAAGCAATACACAAAAATTCCCAAGCTCTATGTCTTTCTTCATTATTGTTTTGTGACAAATTTCCTTGACATAAATAAAAACATACTTCTCAACATCATATAGTATTTATCAAAGCTAAATGCAAGCCACATAAAAATATATCATCAATAGAAGTTTAGAAATTCCCTATTTCTAGCTATTATAAATATTCACATCTAAAAATTCCATATACATCCACAAGTCCATTAAAAGTAGAAATTGTTTTATTTCTTATTTCTTATTTCTTATTTTTCAAATAGTTTAAGTTAACTCATGTAGAATTGGTATATATACATGCAATCAATTTGTACATATAAAAAGTGCCATGACTCACACAATTGGCTTAAAATGGTTAAATGAAATTCATTGACAAAGAATTTTCCCATAAAAAGTGATATGAACTTTTTCTAATACAGAAGTATAAATGGTACTTGTTTTATTGGATTGACTTTTTTAGAATGAAATGTAGGCTTATGACAAGTGGTATCAAAACTAAATTACAAATAGACCTAGTGACTTATAACTAGTATTTCTCAAAGTGAGGTAGAGAGGGAGCCCCACCTACGTTTAGAATAACACAGATTTAGATCAAAGAAAATGTAATGAAATCTTTTTTTTTTTTTAATATTAAGAAAGCAAGTGAGATGATCTAACCACAACAAAAAATATGACTACTTTCATAGGTCTATTAAGATGAAAACCAACTCGTGACATATAATGCTTCTTCCAACAAAATGTAATTTAATAAAAAATTTTACCAAGACCTTCAAAAGAACTACAATTTGTATAATTTTTCAAAATACAATTTAATATCCGAGGATATAGTTCGACAATATAAAATTCTATCTTCCTTTGATGCCACTTCACATTCATTTTGACACCCACTAATTCTTTTTTGCAAAAAAAATGGCAAAAAGGGAAAAAAAAAGAAAAAAAAAAGAGGATAGGTTGGAAATATGCTCTCACAGATACAAATTCAAATCACATAAAGACCAAAGTCTTTTACAACCAAAGGAAAAGGAAAAACACAATTGACAAACCATGAATTTGAATGTCGATTAGCCTTCCAATTGTTCAAGTGGATGATGTAGGAAGTAGGCACCTCGGGCTTGGGGGACAATGGTGGTGTTGGCATCTATCCCAATTTTGATGCCTTAAGCCGACCTAAAAAGCTCATCTTTTATTGAAACATTCGTGTCTATATGCTATAGCTATTGTATCATATATTCTTTCACAGACCAAGACCCATTATACAATTAGGCATTCTAATGATAAATTATTAGTATGTAAAGAAAAAATTGTTTTGTAAGTCATTTTAGTAACTATGAATACCGATTGAGTTGCATTCATGTCTTTTCACTACAATTTTTTCATGGCATCATGAGCCACATTCCATTGAAAGCTCTCTTTAGCAATTTCCTAGAAGAATGATAAGCATGTTAGTCTATTTGTTCACTTGTTTTTTCATCTTTCACTTAGTTTCCAATTTGTGCAAGCTTATTGTTAGGGGAATTCAACCAAGCACATATATAGAGATTGAACACACAATTATGAGAATGCACATACCTAGACATAGTAGATTTAAGGGGTTTAAAACTTTATAATGTCTTACATCTTCTGTAGTCTCTCCTCATTAGATTTTTTCATACTTTCCTTTTCATCAAATAGGTATCTAATGGATTCTCTCATCAATTAGAATACATGAGAAGGGTCCTTTCCAACAATTAGCCCCCCAAAGGGACTTTCTCTATTCAACTACTAGGTTTCTCCATACTTTCCTAATTATAGAGAAATTCTAAAGAAATCCTAGTCAGATACTATTAGAAAAACCCACTACAACAAGAAAATAACCCTAAGGTCCATAATTATAATCATACTCTCTAACCTAATTATTCCATTAATCTTAACAATCTCCCTCTTAAAACAATTTGGTGCAACATCACTACACTATAGGAAAGTATAGAAAATCTCTTCATATATATCACCTATATAAGCATAATCTTTGGAAAGAGAAATACCTAAAAAAACTCTTTTCAACCTCTACAATTATAGTCTTTAGACAGAAAAGACTAAAGAAACTTTCTTCAACCACAATCTTTGGACAAAGAAAGAGTAAAGAAACTTTCTTCAACCACAGTTTTTTGAAAGAGATAGATTGAAAAAAATTCTATTTAACTTCTACAAACACAATCTTTTTTATAGAAAAAGATTGGATAAACTCTCTTCAAAACAAGCCCTTATCAATTGTGCCACCTTTGCCTATTCTTAAATCACGCCTCTCCTAGGTCATACCTTTTTAAGCACTTTTGCTATAGCCTTTTCTAAGTTACACCTCTCATAGGTCATGTTTCTCTTTAGGTATCTACATATCATCATAGGCTTCTTTTATCTAAATGCATCCTCTACCATGAGGCCATCAATAAAAGTAAAAATTTTAGGCTTGCCACAACAATTAAGATCTCATTTTAGAATCAACCAATTGAAGAGTCTACCTCCATCTAAAATTGTTGGTACTTCTCTAGAATTAATCATCAGAACCTTTCACACCGAATTTGGATTTTAATAAACTTGAAAATTCCAAAATTTTACTTCATTAATCACATCAACATAGGAGTATCATAATCTCCTCTTCAATCATCAATCCTTCTTCAAATGCTAATATATTTGACATCTAATGCCACAACTTGAGCTAAAGATTCACATGACTATTACAAATAATTTAATCAGCCTGATCTTCAATTGGACAACTTCAAAACTATTGATCATCTCCAAAACATAATGCATTTCAACAAAAATCTCCAATTTGGCTTAGAAATGCTTAAATATGGATATAGCGACATGGATATGTAATTTACAAACCCCACTCTACCACTTTAACAATATATTCCGATTGATCTACATCAACATTATCTAAATCAAACCAAATTTAGGAAAAGAGAAAAATCTCTAACAAAAATCTCCAATTTGGCTTACAAATACTCAAATTTGGATAGAAAGACATGGATATGCAATTCACAAACCCCAATCTACCACTTTAACAATATACTCCGGTTAATCTACATCAACATTATCTAAATCAAACCATATTTAGGGAAAGAGAAAATCTCTCCTCAAAGCATCTCTATCTACTTCTTCAATTACGTTCATCATGTTCAATCTATTATCTTTGGTTCTAATCTTCAATGCTCACCGTACCACTTGTTGGGATCCAAATGGCTCAATTCCAGTTATTATAGGAAATCAACTAAGTGTATCATTAACAAAAAGATTAAACACACAATTGTGGGAACACACACGCCTAGGCACAATAGATTTAAGAGTTTCAGAACATCATAATGTCCAACATCCTTTGTAGTCTCTCATTATATTTTCTTATACTTTTCCTCTAATTAAATAGGCATCTTATAGATTCTTTCATCAATTAGAATCCATGATAGGGGTTCTTTCTAACAATTAGCCCCAAAAAGGGACTATCTCTATTCACCTACTAGATTTCTTTATACTTCCTTTATTTATGGAGAAACCCTAAAGAAATTTTAGACAAATGCTACTAAAAAAAACCTACTATAACTAGCGGATGAGAATCCTAGCTAAATACTACTAGAAAAACCCATGACAACAAGAAGATAACCCTACGGTCCACAATTACAATCACACCTTTTAACCTAATTATTCCATCAATCCTAACACTTGTTTCCTTTATTTAACAACCTTTGTTCATCAAGAGAATAGAATGGTACTTTGGGTACTTCAATTGTTGGTAGTTGAGAAAAGGAAATTTGAACCATTGATCTCCACCTAGCTCACTACCCCACAATTCCTCTTAAACATACGGCCACCCAAACACAAGATACCGTCCTTAGCCTCCTTACACTTCCTAAATTCCATATAACTCCATCTCTTTTCCCTAAAGTACCTCCATAGTGATAACAGCCATTGCAATGCACAACCCATATAGAAACTCATTTTACCTTTCTTTTACTAACATGCTTGGCTTCCCACTAGCCACCAAACCTTTTAAAAATGATTCAAATTATGAACTTTGGAACTCCTAAGCCAAACTACAGCTCTTTGCGAAGAACAAAATGGGGTATATTGATGGCAACTTTCCTTGTCCTACAACTGACCATGAAAAGTAAACACTTTGGGACCAAAATCATATTGTGATTTTGAGTTGGTTTTTGAAATTAGTTGGTCCTTTTTTAGCCATGCTAGTGGTTCTCAAGCTTGACACCAAAGTCATATGGGATACTCTTAAAGATCATTTTAGGCAAATGTTTAGGACATAAAGATTCAACCTTAGGCAGAGATAATTTGAAAACCACATGACTATAAATTTGTCACTAAATATGACTCTAGGATTAGTGATCTTTGGATTGCAATCCAAACTTTGGAGGCTTCCATTCACTATTCTTGTAGTAACTATACTTGTTACATGAATGAGAGGTTGGAAGGAAGATTAAGGAAGCACTACATATTAGACTTCTTTCTAGGCTTGCATGATTCATTCCAAATTTTGAGGACTAACATCGTTTTAAAAGAGACTTTGCCTAAGGTGGACAAAGCCTTAAACTTGGAAATAGAGGATTAACATCAAAAAGGGTAGCATCCAGCACTAAATGACATCATGTTAGTTGTTTCTTGTGGGCATTGATTAACTACAAGGCAAGGAGTAGATACATGGATTAAACTAGACTCAAATGGGTGTGTAGTTTATGCCCATTGCCATAAGATTAGGCATAGCATGGAAAATTGCTACCAAATTGTGGGATATCCCCCAAGTTGGACACCAAAGGGGAGAGGTAAAGGTAGGTAGCAACAACCTTAGGTTTTCCACTTGAGGGTACCGTCCATGAGTGAGTGCAAGGAGTGGTAATCACAATATCACCCACATGCTATGCTTCCAATTGGACCTATTTAAGGTTAACAGACTAGAATAAGTCAAGTATTTTACCTAGGAGGGTAGAACATGATTCCTATCTCACACAACTCCATCGGTCATAATCCACATTCTGATAGATATGGATACGATGACAACTAGCATGGGTCACCTATGCATAGCCCAACGTAGCATAATTCTGGGCAAAGCAACACCAATCCTTTTATTGGTTTTTTTACGCAGCCAATAATGCCAACTCAATCATCACCCACATTCTCTCTATACTTACTCCCAAGGTTTTTGACAACTTATAATACACACCTAATGCTAGATTTGGGTGACTTAGAGGGCTGTTTTAGAGGTACAACCTTACCACATCCTCAATTTCAAAAATTTAATTATCCTTAGGTGATCAACTTGAGTGTAAGCGACCATATTATGTGTGATTTAAATTTTTTATATGCTTATAAACCATGTATATCAAAATCACTGCTGATTAGGTTGCTTGATGATAGACAAGTTTATGTCACATATGTTGGACATGCACAACCCACAAAATTGTTGCATTTGAATCATATCCTTTTTATACCCTATTTGAAATTCAACCATTTATCAGTAGAAATAATAACCTTCAACCAGAACTATTTTGTTGTATTTTTCAATGGCTTTGGTAGTTTTTAGGATCGTTCGACTAAGCTAGTGGTAAAACTAGATAAAGCAAAATGATGACTGTATTTTTGGTAGCCTACCTTAAATGATCTACCTAGTTATATCAATGGTATTTTGTATATTGCCCATTTCTTTTTGAATTGTATCAATGTGAATAGTTCTTGTAATGTCAATGTCAATGACAGCTAGATTCTATGGCATTGTAAACTTGGCCATAGTTCTTAGAAAACCTTTTTCATGCATGGTAAACGTGTACAATGTCCATATTTTTCTCATGCTTTGTTTTTCCATATGCCAAACAAACGCGTTTAGTCTTTCTAAAATGTTAGATTACTAGTAGCTTTATATTTGACCTTATGCATATGGATTCATGGGGACTATATAGGGAGCCAAACCATGATGGGTCAGGTTATTTTGTAACAATAGTTGATGATTTACCACAAGCAACCTAGAATTTCCTTATACAATCCAAGGATCAAGTGTTTGTTACAGTCAAGTACTTCATTTTCATGGTTGAAACTAAGTATAATGCCAAGATCAAGTGTGTTCATTCAAATAATAGCATCAAGTTTCTTTCACCTACATGTACATCCTTTTTGGCTTCCTCTAACATCATCCATGAAAGCTTATACATATATACCCTATAAATAAATTGGGTGGTAGAATGCAAACATCAACATTTGTTAGATGTGGAGCAAGTTTCTTTCATATGCATGTACATCCTTTTTGTTCCAAGCTAATATTCCCAGGCATTTATGGGGGGAATGCATTTAATAATAGCTTATCTCATCAATCGATTACCAAGTATGATGCTTGGAAATCGGTAACCATTTGAAATATTTCATGGTAAGCCACCCTTGTTAGATCACTTAAGAGTATTTGGTTATTGGTATTGTAAAACTATCTTACCTCTTAGAGATAACTTTACATATAGAGTCGTTCCATGTATTTTCTTTGGTTACCTATCTCAACAAAAGGGTTATTGGGTTTACAACCTTGATACTAGGAAAATATTCAAGAGTAGGAATGTTGCATTTTATAAATATGAATTTCACTTTAAGGTGATTCACCCTTCAGATCTTGTTAGTGGTCAATCCTTAGATTAGTTGCAGCCCATTCCAAACATTGTTCAAATGCACATTCCACCATTGGTCATTTCAAATCCGCTAATTGACCTTCATACTTTTCTAAAACTAGATCAACCATTTAATCCACTCCGTAATACTCGCACAATCACACCAACAGATCAACCACCTAATTCATCTCCATAGCCTTATCTAGAGCAACCTTTTAAACTCCTCAATAGTTATCTCAACTCACTTGTCCTTCTATTTAGATCGTTGATTACATATCTTCAACTACCTCTATAGGGTTGAATGGTCATTATCTTATCTTAAATCACGTTTCATTGGGCCTTTTTTTTCCCACACTATGTTAGAGCCTAAAACTTATCATCATGTACTTAAGGATAGCCATTGGGTGAAGGCCTTAGATCAAGAGCTATTAGCCCTTAAGGCCAATCACATATGGGATGTTGTATCTGTCCCACCTTAAGGCCATAGGGTGCAAATGAGTGTATAAGGTATTGATATTGCAATTGAAAGGTACAAGGCTAGATTAGTAGCCAAAGGCTACACACAATGGGAATGAATTGATTATGATGAAACATATTCCTTAGTCACTAAATTAATAACAATCATATTAGTGATCAATGTGGTTGCAATAAGATATTGGAATCTTCACCAACTAGATGTGCAAAATGTTTTCTTGCATGGTGACTTAATAGAGGAGGAATACATGTAACTACCTCTAGGATTCCCTCATCAGGGGGAGCAAATTGTGTGTCACTTGCAAAAGTCATTTTATGGATTCAAGAAGGCATCAAAGTAATGGTATGCAAAGTTCACTAAAGCTTTGCTAGCTATTGGGTTTTATCAGTCTTGACATGATTACACTTTGTTTACTAAGCATTGTGGTAAATTTTTCATCATACTTATTTTCTATGTAGATGATATACTTATGACTGGCAACCAAGATGCTATAATATTAGACTTCAAAAGACACCTACATTCAGTGTTTCATATGAAAGACTTAGGACAATGCAAGTACTTCCTTGGAATTAAGATAGCCCATTCACCAAAGGGCATATATTTTAGTTGGTGCAAGTATGCATTGGAGATAGTGTTATAAGCTGGACTTACAAGGTTAACACCAACTATCACTCCCATGGAGCAAGATATAAAACTAACAATCCCAAAATATAATGCAAGTAATGTATGTTGGATCCTATAGCAACCTAAGAGGGGGGTGAATTGGGTTTATCTTGTAAAAGTGACTTACATTGGTGTTCAATCACTTTTTATGCAATCAAATATAGCATTCAATGATATAAAGATTAATTAGGAAGCTAATCAAATACAAGAAAAATGAGACCCCAATTTATACAGTGGTTCAACCATTTTCACCTACTTCCACCCTCTTCTTATTCAATACATCCGGTTGAAGTCTACTTTACTACAAAGTTCGCAAGCTAATCAAATACAAGAAAAATGAGACACCAATTTATACGGTGGTTCGGCTTTTCTCACCTACTTCCACCCTTTTCTCTTTCAACACAACTAGTTCAAGTCTACTTCACTACAAAGTTAAGAGAAACTTTCTCCTACACTTTCCAACTCCTCCTCAAGGAGTCAAACAATCCTAACACCAAGGATTACAATACAATGTGTGTCGTAACATACATCAACAAGTCAAAGTTTCTTAAACTTATTACAAACTTAAACAATTCCCTTAAGATGTGAAATGTATATAGGAGATTGCTAAGCTAAAGGCTTTCTAAAGATAACAAATAGATAATCAAGCCCTAATCACGAAACCCCCAAATGATAATAGAGTTAGGGTTTCATATTTACAAATAAGTATATGTGTAAAACAATATTCAAAATCTAATTAGCACATATACAAGTAGAAATCTCAAGTAATCTTAAAAAATTATGGAGTGAAAGAACTTCTCTGAGATTTCACTTCAACTCAAGCTTCACAAGATGTATATTCAACTTCTCAAGTATATTTTCATTTCTTCAGATCTTAATAAGTGTAACCAAGATTTTACTTTTTGTTTTTGCTAAATATATGTGAAAACACACCTCTTTAACTCCAAAAACTAGCCATTTTGACATCTCTGATTTTCTTCCCATTATAGAGTGATAGTGACTGGATTTCGAGCTGTTGAAGAGGCAGAGAGTTAAGAGGTAGCTTCTACTTCATTTTGGTTTAAAGACATTCAAAATTGAGCTTCAAAATGTCATCGTTTAGTCCATAACTTAAGTTAGCTTCATGGACCAAAGAATTGGGTTACTGGGTTAAGTTTCTAGGTCGTTCTCAAATCTTCATCAATTCTCTTCAATCTTGAAATTAATCTTTGTGGGTCCTTCACAAATTGATAGAGTATCTTTTTCCTCACAAAAGCCCTTTGAAATCGTCTTTAGAAACCCTTTAATCTGCTTCTAATTTCACTTTAGAGTAGTTAGGGATAAAATTCGAAGAACTCCATAATTTCTTTAAATTAATTCTCTTTAAGCAGTAGGTCTTTGATTTTTCTTCACATAAATGTTCCTTTCTTCATTAGCTTTCCAATGAGTCCTTGTTTAGCTTAATCGTTGAAGATTTCAGCAACCAATTTAAGCGGCGAAGTCCAGCATTGAGTAGGTTTCTAGTCAGGTGAGCTAGATTAGGTGCGTAGGTGCTTAAGTGATTGTGGGTCATAGGTGGACAAGTGCAGGTGCACAAGTCTGCAGGTCACACTCATAGGTCACTCTCGTGCATGCAAGTCGCAGGTTGCTGGTCGCGCCTCTAGTTCGGGTCCATCTCGTGGGCTAGATCGTGCGTCCCACGGGCCTGGGTCACACTTCATGCAAGCTAGACCATTTTGGGCTACCTTGGTTCGGGCTTTGCACATTTTAAACCTGGTTTCCTATAATAATATTTTCATATTATTTTTCTTATGAAACCCATAAATAATCAAATATTAATTATAATATTTTCATATTATAAATCCATTTTTCTCATCATTCAATCATTAATATATTCCAACAAAATAATTATAATATTCTCATATTATAATTTCCATTTTTCTCATCATCAAAATGTTTATATATTCTAATATCATTAAAATATATTCCAACAATGTAGAAGAAAAGGATGACCCACTTCTTGAGAATTTAATCCCATATTAGAGGATGATTGGTAGATTATTATACCTCACTCATACCAGACTAGATATCAATTTTGCTATACAACATCTTAGTTAGTTCACACATCCTAAGCAGTGACACATGGATATTGCTACAAAACTGTTGAGCTACATTAAAGGCACCTCTGGAGTGGGACTTATCCTATTTTCTTCATCTAGATAGAGCTTACCGCTTTCTGTGATTCAAATTATGTGACTTGCCCTATGTTGCACAAATGTGTAATTCGATACTCCATAAAACTAGGAGATTTGCTTATGTCATGGTTTTTTTTTTTGTTTTTTTTGTTTTATATACACTCACACACATAGGGAAGGAAGAGAGGGGATCGAACCCTTAACCAGTTGGACTTGCCAGCCAAGGGATTGACCTACCACTAAGCTAGGGGGATTCCTGCTCTTATGTTATGGTTGGCTAAGAAGCAACCAACTCTCTCATGCGCCTTCACACAATTAAAATATAGAGTTATGGGGTACACAATTTGTGAAATTATTTGGCTTCTAGGACTATTTGGAGATCAAGGTTAATATTCCTCATCTAGTGCCTTTATGTTGTGACAATGAAGTAGTGTTGCACATTGCAGATAACTTGATATTTCACTAACATATGAAACATATAGAAATTGACTACCACTTCATCTGGGAGAAGCTAGAGAGAGGAATTATTCAAGCACCCAATATAAATTGTAGAGAACTTGAAATTTGTTTACTAAAGCTTTGAGTAGCCCACAACATCAATATCTCTTATTCAAGGTTGGAGTATTTGATTTATTCAAATCTTTAACTTGAGGGGGAGTGTTGAAATGTTATTGTTTATGGATTGTTGTTACTATATCATATATTCTTTCATGAGCCAAGACCTATAATATGGCTAACCATGTTTGACAATAGGTTATTAGATTGTAAAGAAACGATTGTTTTGAAGTCATTTCAGTAATTGCGAATATAAGCATTATAGAAGGCGATTTCCAAGTGAGTTGCATTCATGTCGTTCTACTACAATTTCTTCATCTTCCTCCGATCCGGATCGCTAGATGTGTTGCTCGTCCTCCCGAGCGGCTTTAAGGCCGTGGTTTGGGTCAACATGTTGAAAATTTGTTTCCACTACGGGATAACAGTAAAATTGTAAATCTTTTTTTATTATTTTAATTTTAAAAAAGAGTATATATATAGAAAAAAAATTCATCTTTAAAATCCTGAGCAGTAACAAAAGTTTCATGGTCAAGTACTAACATGGCCAATCGTTCGAGATGTTCTGAACCCAGAAGCCACTAACTTCCAACCTGGAAGACAACTCAGAAGAGAAAAAAGATTCATTTAATTTTAAAAAAGAGTATATATATAGAAAAAAAAATCATCTTTAAAATCCTGAGCAGTAACAAAAGTTTCATGGTCAAGTACTAACATGGCCAATCGTTCGAGATGTTCTGAACCCAGAAGCCACTAACTTCCAACCTGGAAGACAACTCAGAAGAGAAAAAAGATTCATTTAATTTTAAAAAAGAGTGTATATATAGAAAAAAAAATTCATCTTTAAAATCCTGAGCAGTAACAAAAGTTTCATGGTCAAGTACTAACATGGCCAATCGTTCGAGATGTTCTGAACCCAGAAGCCACTAACTTCCAACCTGGAAGACAACTCAGAAGAGAAAAAAGATTCATTTAATTTTAAAAAAGAGTATATATATAGAAAAAAAATTCAACTTTAAAATCCTGAGCAGTAACAAAAGCTTCATGGTCAAGTACTAACATGGCCAATCGTTCGAGATGTTCTGAACCCAGAAGCCACTAACTTCCAACCTGGAAGACAACTCAGAAGAAAAAAAAGATTCATTTATTAGACCGATGCGTTAAAAAATGTCATTTTAGGAGATGAGAAGGAATCCAGAGACGCGGGAATGATTAAAAAAAGATTTCCCTTTGCGTTGCATTCGGAGGAATCCATGCGCGGTGCCCTTGGATGGCGGAAGCTTTGACAACTCCGTGTCACATTGGTGTCGGAAGCTTTCATAGATCCCGGTGCAAATCCTGAAAGTCAGACCCAAATGTGGAAGATCTTGGGGGAGGAAGCTTCTTCCAGCCAACCGAGGGTCCATCTCATCCAGGCTCGCTTCTCAGAATTACCCAGATCAAAGGGTAGCCTTTCTTGCGGAAATCAACCTTTGGAGTGGGAGATGGTTAAAACAAGACTGCCTTTTTCCTTAAGTGTGGGAAAATGACTTAAAAAAGAATCATTTCCTTTAGTTGCAGGAAAACGACTAGAAGAAGACAATCATTCTCTTTAGTTGCAGGAAACCGACTAAAAGAAAGACAAAAGACTAAAAAGAAGACCAAAGATTATACAGTTTTCTGTGTGAAAAGGGTATTGCCCACCCTCTCCCTCCGCCCCGGTGCTTTGGCATCCAAAGAAACGCGGTCTTTTTTTTAATGATTTTCTTTTGTTGCAGGAATATGACTGCAAAGAAACGTGGTCTTTTCTTAATCATTTTCGCGGTGCGTAAACTAACCCAATACACGGTGTGGGAAATGATTAAAAGAGGCTGTAATTTTCAGTTTTTAGACATTATATAGGAACGTCTCTCTATTTAGGGCTGAACGATGAATGGATGAAGGGGAGGAATTTTCATCAAAAATCAGAAGCTCGCTTTCTACCTAGAGGCCCGAGTCTCCGTCTTATGAGAACAAGATATCCGAGTCTCCCTATGATGAAACCAAATCACCAGTAAGCTTTCTATCCCTTGAATCTGTGTGAGTAGCCCAAAAAGAAGAAGAAACCAAGATTTTTGGTTGGGTTCAGACTGGGTTTTGCAGACCGACAAATCCATCACTAGATACCAATCACAGCTTCGTTCCAACTAGCTTTGCTGGCCAAGAGGACGCTCGAGAAGAATTCTTCTACGTCCTTGCTTCAAAGCGCCTCCGCACTCATCTGGCAGGTTTCGCAGAAGCTCAAAAGTTTTGCTTCTTTTTCCAGAAGATCTTCCGTTGCTAGACGTTTCGACCGGACCAAGTCCGCTGTGGGCCATGTCTGCCGCGGCCCATGCCCTGAAGGGACTAAGGTTCGTCCCCACCAAGTTCACCGGCGGTACCGACAGCTGGCCAGCCATCGAGAGCCGATTTTTCACTACTGCTACCGACGGGCTCCTTCAATGCTCGTCATTCGGCCAATGCATAGGTACGCCAATATACAAAACCTCTCAAACGGTCACACTGCGGGGTCCGGTCTCCCTGTAACAAAGTCAAGCTCCTAGTCACTCGATACAATTTATACAACTGTTATTAATGGTTCCACGCATGACAGGAATGAACGGGTCAAATGAATTCGCAATTGAGCTTTTTCGAGCACTCGCTAGGAAGCGTAATATAACTGGTGATTCGATTAACATGCAACAGCTCAAAGAGTTCTGGGACCAGATATCAGACGAAAGCTTCGACTCCAGGCTCCAAACTTTCTTTGACATGTAAATATGACAGTTATATCTTTTGTTTTCTAATTAATATTTTTGTAACCTGGTGAATTAATTTTCATATATACTTCTCTCTACTTCGTATACTCCGTTTGCACGACCTTTTCCTTTTTCGTTTTTCCCAGAAACTATTACTCTTCTGGGTAGTTTTTGGCGAATCGACTTTACTAAAGAAACATAATATCTTGATCATCTAGGGTAGACAGAGACGCTGATGGAAGAATCACAGAAAAGGAGGTCGCAGAGGTACACTACCCAGAGAATCAGCCTTACTTCATTAACTTGCTACAAAATTTAAGTATGTAGCAATATGATACTAACGACGCGGCAATGTTTTGTTCCAGATTATCAGCCTCAGTGCTTCTACAAACAAACTCCCCAATATCCGGGAAAAAGCCGAGGAGTTTGCGGAGTTAATCATGGAAGAACTAGACCCAGAAAAGGCCGGATACATTACGGTATGTTCTCATAAAAGCAGTCTAATTTTAAGCATATCAGATTCCATGTCTGTCCTTGGATTGACTCGATTCTGCTGTGGCTTGATGGGAAACAGATAGACAACCTCGAAATACTGCTATTACAAGCTCGAAATCAATCTGTTAGGGAAAGCGATAGCCCAATTCTGAGCCAAATGTTAATCCATAGGCTGATGCCCACACAGGAGAACAACCCGCTGAGAAGATGGCGTCAGAAGATTAAGTATTTCATAATGTATAATTGGCAAAGGGTCTGGGTGATGATGTTATGGCTTGTGGTCACGTTGGGTCTGTTTGCCTACAAGTTTGTGCAGTATCGCCACCATAACGCGTACAAGGTGATGGGCTATTGTATTTGCGTTGGAAAAGGAGGGTCAGAGATCCTTAAATTCAACATGGCTCTGATCTTACTACCAGTCTGCCGGAACACAATCACTTGGCTAAGGAACAAAACCAAATTAGAGGCCGTTGTTCCCGTTGATGACAACCTAAATTTTCACAAGGTAACACGATCTATAAACAATGTTTACAGTCATAGATCTTCGGAAATCAAATAATGACGTCCTTTTTCTGATCTAAAATTCAGGTCATTGCTGTGGCAATTGCCATCGGGGTCGGACTACACGCCAGTCCGTACTTAACATGTAATTTCCCACGAATTCTTCATGCCACTGATGATGAGTATGGAGCTATTGAACCTTACTTTGGAGAAAACAGGCCTCCCAACTACTGGTGGTTTGTAAAGGGAGTCGAGGGACTGACAGGCATAGTAATGGTAGTCTTGATGGCAATAGCGTTCACGCTAGCCACCCCTTGGTTTAGGCGAAACAGGCTATACCTGCCGAAGCCCTTCAGAAGGTTCACCGGTTTCAATGCCTTCTGGTACTCCCACCACCTTTTTGTCGTTGTCTACACTCTCCTAATCCTCCATGGCCAATGCCTCTACCTTACCAAAATTTGGTACGAGAAAACGGTTAGCTTCTTCTCCTGACCTTTTCTTTGCCTTTATTCTATTGCCAGATCCCCGCCCCCAAGAAGTAAATTAAAGAAAAAAAAATCCTTTTCTGTCGTTTTGTTTTGACATGTGGCTACTATTCCTTGCCGACAGACATGGATGTATCTGGCGGTGCCGGTCTCCCTTTATGCATGTGAACGGTTGATTAGAGCTTTTCGACCAAGAGTCCAGAAAGTTAAGATTCTAAAGGTAAATGAGTTCTTTCAATTTTTCTATTGGTAAAGCATTTCTTTCAATTCTCCTTTCTATTGGTAAGGCATGACAATGACTCGATGAGTATTTATATGCACTGAAGGTCATTGTTCATGCGGGCAATGTACTGGCAGTGACCATGTCAAAGCCGCAGAGTTTTAGTTACAAGAGTGGGCAGTATATATTTGTCAAATGTGCTGCGGTTTCTTCCTTCGAATGGTAAGATATTTACATGTGAGATGGACGCAAAGTGTTGTTAGTGCCCAATTGGACCGAAGTCATTATAAACATCTAATTACTGATTTTGAACAGGCATCCATTTTCCATTACTTCGTCACCAGGAGATGATAACCTGAGTGTTCACATTCGAACTCTAGGTGACTGGACGCAGCAGCTGAAAACTATTTTTTCGGGGGTAGGTTACGTTCTCCAAAACCATTATCGGCTGTTCTCCTCCCAACAACCACCCCCGTCCCCCCTCCCTCCTCCAAACTGCCTTTCCCATTGCTGCTTTAGCAATAATCACAAGTTTCTTTTTGTATTGGTTAGGTGTGCCAACCTCACCCTGACGGGCTGTGCGGACCCCCAACAGCTAATTCTACGAAAGGAGACAACCCAAGGTAAGATGGTTTATCGGCGGAAAGAGTACTTTAGAATTAACGATACATCTAATCTAAGAAAAGGTACCTGTTAGGTCACTGCTCATGGGGACCGTTTTGATATTCTTCGCCATGTTCCCGCGGAGGTTGATGTTGTGTGATTACGACTGGTGATTGTCAAGAGTAGTAGATAATGTGAACTAAATAGTCTGAATTGGGATGCTAACCTTTTTTTAAACGACTTATGGTTCCAAATCATTGGTTCGTTGTTTATTGAAGTAGCACTACGAGTCGTTACAACTCTCCAACTATAGTATTGTTTTTTAACACGAATCATCACAGATTGATGATGAAAGTTTCTAGTTGTTTGTGTATCGGTGGGGGATTAATAGTTGTGTCTGACTAAAGTTATATGGTAAACAGCTTTCCGAAGATCCTGATAGATGGTCCATATGGAGCTCCATCACAAGACTACGAAAAATACGATGTGGTGTTGCTAGTGGGGCTTGGGATCGGGGCCACTCCTATGATCAGCATCCTGAAGGACATCTTCCGCAACATCTTCGACAACACCTTGGATAAGGACAGGGAAGAGCAAGATCTGACAATTGAGGATGCTTTAGAGAGTGGAAGAGGTAACTCATCATCACGTCACATCAACAAAAGCAAGAGTAACAGAGGGTTTAAGACGAGGAAAGCCTATTACTACTGGGTGACAAGAGAACAGGGGTCGTTCCAGTGGTTCAGAGGGATAATGAACGAGATAGCGGATATGTATGAGGGAGGGGACATGATAGAACTACATGCCTACCTCACCAGTGTGTACGAAGATGAAGACACCAGGTCCGCATTTATAACCATGCTTCAAACACTCCACCATAACAAGCATGGCGTGGACGTGGTGTCTGGTACCCGAGTCAAATCCCACTTCGGGGCGCCCAACTGGCGCCACATCTTCAGCAGAATTGCCGTTCACCATCCAGATTCCCGAGTTGGTGAGTTCACCAACCATCTTCCACCATCTTCTGCCCACCGCGTGCTCACAATTATAATGAAAATGTATCTTAATTCCCATTTTGTTTCTGGTCCATATTTGTGCAGGAATCTTCTACTGTGGGTCATCCGTGCTGATTAGGCTGATAAGGCAACTTGCCCAGGAATTCTCCAGCAAAACCTCCACCAAATTTGAGTTCCATACAGAGAGGTTTTAACAGATGAGAAAGAAGAAAGGGATAATGGAAGAAAGGCAACATGAAAGTGACCATATATATATTATGTTTTGTAGGGTGAAGCTTTTCAATGGCCTAAGCATAGTGCAAGACAAATTACTGGAGATCACTTGATTAGCCTACCCCAACGAAGGGAATACCCACGAGCACACCTTCTCCACCCCCCCCTCCTCCTCCCCTTTTTTAATTCTTAAACGCTGGTATTTCATTTCTCAAGATGATATTTTTCCATGTACAAAGCGTGTCCCCATTCTAGGTAAAGGATACGAATGTCATTTGCCTGTTTTAGTGAAGTTGTTCTTACTAATACTTGTGCCTACACAACATGATGCTGGACGTCGTACTCTATCTAGTTGATAAATAATGTCTAATTGCTCTGCAAATATTTCAGTAGAATGCTGTAACCTAATTAAAATTCCATCCAGAATTTAGAGTTTGAACGTGGTTAGCTGCATGGTGGATGCCCACAAATGTATTACTTCTTCGTACGATGCCAACCTGATGCAGCCATATGAAAGATTGAACTCCCACAGCAAATAATTTTGTCCTCATTCTTTTTATCTCCATTCGAAGCAGATAAGCTGACAGGGGCGAACATATGTGACTCTGTGTGAGTTGAATGGTAACATTTATGAAATGTCAATGATCCGAAAGCAAAGTTAGAAACAGTTAGAATAGGTTCTGTGGTCGTCTGAAATCAATGGATGGCGGGAGAAGATGAACTGGAGATAAATTTATGGGTTTTTGATTGATTTTCTTCATTGATATACAATCGATTTAATATATAGACATTTGCTAATGAATTCAAATAAAGAATCAAAACCGAATACAAATTTCAGAATTTGAAAAAAAAAAAATCAAAACTTGGTTTTTGTGTTCGGATTTGCAGCTGCGACATGGCGCATGAGTTTTGGGTCCTTTGGGCGACTCGGTTTCGCGAAAGGAGAGTTAATGTGGAGGTTGACCAGGTCATCCTTGACGTGGTAGCTAACGTGGAGTTTGACCAGGTCGTATTGAAGTGGAGGCTAACATGGGAATCATGTGCGTTAACAACCCCTAACAAGCTAAAAAGGCAGCACGAACCATTTACTTGAATTGCAACAATGGAAACTATGCAAATGAAAGTCATTTAGTGAATGTATCCGCAAGTTGATTGACTCTGGAAATGAAGTTGAGGTACATTGAGGAGCCGCCCTCTAATGAAGTATTAGTTGATCTCTACATGTTTAGTATAGGCATAAAATACCAGATTTGCCTTAAGATAAAGTGTAAAGAAATTTGTCACCAGGGAGACGGTGGACAAGGCAGAAGTGCATGAAGATCTCAGAGTAATTACTCAATCCAAAGGGTTACGTGTACCGGAGCTATTTGAGGTGTAATTCAAGTGGGTCCTTTGATGAAAGTGTGATGTCATCAATGTTATCATTGGAAAAGACATCATAGGATTCAACTAATAATGATGATAGTATAGGATACAGTTTGGCTCTAAGGGAATAATGACCTCCAGATTATGTTCAATGGAATCATAGTAGTGGATGATGATTGCAATGACTCATAATGAGGCTCGGGATATAGTGACGCTAGGGCCTCCAAGACGGGTTTTAGTCAAAGGGATCTATAGGAAGAATGTGGCCTATGTTAAGTTGAGTTATTTAGTTTTTGATGATGAACCCATGAACATGTGTTGGGGAAATCATTAATATTATTGTATCGGACTACTAGTAAATTGGTTTCTTTGTGCAAAAATACTATCTATAATCTTAAAGAGACCCACCATCTTAAAAA
The DNA here is from genome assembly GCA_028551485.1 of Casuarina cunninghamiana. Classification (NCBI taxonomy): domain Eukaryota; kingdom Viridiplantae; phylum Streptophyta; class Magnoliopsida; order Fagales; family Casuarinaceae; genus Casuarina; species Casuarina cunninghamiana. The sequence goes on along the minus strand of CM052363.1, from coordinate 7,651,536 downwards.
GTCCAAAAGCTCCTTTAGAGAAGCCCATATGTGAACCCCATCCGTGAGGAACAAGTGGAACAAGTGGCAATCCAAAGAAATAGGAACGTGACCTCATAGGATTCATTCATTTGTAAAAGATCTACTTAGCAAGACTTGGCCTTCATTTGACCACTTGGAGCAGAGAAAAGTAAAAACGTGGGAAGAAACAAATCTCTCTCTAGATGGCACCGTGCAACTAAAAAGCAAAAGGAAGTCTTCGAAACATGTAGTCTAAACTTCTGAAACCTGCAAAACATAGTTGCAAAGCTCCATTGTTTGACAAGGGCGATTAAGGCTCCAACATGTAGATCTCACCAAGTATAAAAGGCAGAATTCTAAAGGGCCTAGGTTTCACTGAAAAATCTGAAAATGCATAAAAGCTTACTCTAATTTGTGAGATCTTGAAATCTAATTTGTACTTATTTTTTATAGTTATGTATATTGCTGCTAAATCATTCATATCTATGTTGCTTTGTTGATTTGTTTGAGATTGATCTAAACCTTGAAACCCTAGGCATGTACATTTTCAATTTGTCATAGGTTTAATTTATATTTGTTTGCATTGTGATTGTAACTTAGATTCTAGTTGAGGACTGAGATCTAAGTATAGATCTATGGTTAATTACATGCTATAATTTCTAATTTGATTATCATTGGACGCTCTTTGTCAACATGTCAAAGGAGGTGAATTGGAGGATTTTCCAACCACTTAAAACATGTGCGCATGGTGCTCGGATTTAATTATTTGCCTACACTTCTTTCTTCAAAGCTTGCTACCAAATATTTTTTACCAACTTGATTCCCATGTGATCAATTTGTGCAATTTTCCTTATTCTTATATTGTAGTTGTAATTATTTTAGTATTCAAATTAATTAATTTAATCAAGTAGTTCAAGAAGCAAATCAAAAGAAACTTAATTCAGTGTCCTCTTAGATTGCCTTGAGGACCCAACAACTTAGGCCTTATATGTGAAAAAGAAAAATGTTCTTATAGAAATGTATATCCCAACTTATAAAACATTTATGACTTTCCGTATCATAGACCTTATAACTTTTTTAACCTTGAATGTATCCCATGAATATATTAGGAGTCAGTCATGGGGCAAATTTGTGCTTAGGCCCTATAGTGATAGTGTGGCATAAATACTCAAAAACCTTAAGGTGAGAAAACTAGGATAGTTTTCCAAATAGTGTTTCAAAAGATGTAACTCTATGCAAGACAAATGATAACATTCTATTGATAAGATTGGTTGTCATAAGTATACACCCTCCACAATTTATTGAGCATTGAGCTCCAAAACTTCAATGCTCAAGCAACATCTAAAATGTGATGATATTTGAACTCAACTACACCATTTTATTATGGTGTATGCATACATGAACTCTCATGTGTGATCCCTTGTGATAAAAATAACCATTGGTGTAATGATTGAAAAAATCAAGTACATTGTCAATTTTGATATGCTTAACTTCTAAGTCAAATTAGTTTCTCACTAGGATGAGAAGCTCTTCCAATTATGAGAAAGTGTCACTCTTGACTTTCATTAGAAACATTCATGTTCTATGATAAAGGTCATCTACTAGAGTGAGAAAAAAAAGTTGATCCATTGTGGTTCAGGATTTAATATGGTCTTCAAATATCAACATGAACCAAGTCAAAAATCCGTCACACTATATTATCACACATGGAAAAGGGATTATGAGTTTGTTTTGCAAGTGGATAAATCATGCAAGGCTCATGTTAAGACAATTTTTCAAATTTAGGTTCATTGATAAATTGAAATTTTACATCAAACATATATCTAAGCTTTGAATGTTAAAGTTTTGAACTTGAAACATTATATGTTGACATTATGTTTACAAAAGATGAATCATAGCCAAGAATTTTTGTGACATCTTTCCTATCAGGACATGTAATAAAATAATAAAACATATTCTTCACTTTATCAAACCCTTTGATTTCACTCATGAAAAGGTCCTAAAATACATAAAAATCGGCATAAATTATAATGCGATAAGTATTTTCATGACAAAATTTCAAAGTTGAAATCAAATTGAATTTGAATTTTGGTAAATATAGGACATTGCTTAGTGTTGGGATATGTGAGTGTTACCAATGTAGATAATCAAAGTGCTACACCATTAGGAAATTTAACTTTTTAAAATCTAACATGTAATAGGGAATTCAAATGAACTTGCCAAGTGGGCTTAAGTGTCCTAATTTTTGTCTAGGAAATGCAAGAAGTGCTAGTAGTTTGTTTTCATGGTGAAAACATAATTAAGCTCTTTGTCACCAAATTTGCCTTTGCATCTTTCCTATAATTTATATGCCTTGATGAGTAACCATGTAATTTGTTGCATTCTTTGCATCGTGTCCATATTTCTTGCAATATTTTCATTTTAGGCCCATTAACTAGTAACATTTCTCTTTCTTATGGCCTTTTTCCCACAAAAGTCACATTTTTCAATTTGCCTAGCCTAAATGATTGGTCATTTTCCATTGCCATAAGCATTAATGACAAGTTGTTTAATGAAGTGCAACCAACACTTGGTCTTGTCCCTGTAGGTGTGCTCACCATTACAAGTCCAGTGCTTATTGCAAGACTTGTCACATTGGGGGCCAATTTCGTTGTAAGAAATACATGTTCCTCAATTGTCTTCCCCACTACACTTTGTTGGTTTTCATAAGGCCCAAGAAAGGGTGCATTACCATAATTTGCTCCATTAGCATCAAAGACCAATCATTGAGAACTCAAAATAACTAGTAAAACTTCATTATTTCCTTATGGTCCCTCCACGACTAATAAGTCACCATCTCCAGTGACATTAGCTCCATCAAGGAGGCAAACTTGTCCTAAAGTTGCTTTAATCAACCAAAATAGGTAGAAATTAGCTATTTTCCTTTACAAATTAGAGAGAGCTTATTGATTAGATTATAAACCCTAGATGGGTTAACCTAGTGATATTGGGCATGAAGCTCTGCCCATTTCAAGGACATCTCAAGTGTAGATCAAGCCACAATAGAGGTGTTGGAGATGGAATTTAGAATCCATCCATGACAAACTGCATTTTAGTATTCCTGGAGAATTTAGGTTAGTGAACCAAGTTCGGGTTTCACATAGGATTCATTGACGAAACAACAATCTTTATTGTTTCACACCAAATGGCATAATTAGAGGTCCCCACCAACTTGACTAACACCAATGTCGTCAAATTAGTGTCTAAACACTATGGATCGATGTAACCTAGGGTTTGTACTTGATTTTTAGGTTATGGTGCCATCTAACATAATGATGGAGTGTTGGGTGGAGTTTATTGAGTCATGTAAACCTTTCTATTTACACCATGATGTGGTGGCACATACAAATGGATTTCGCTAAACTAACTGCCCGATTCCACCATCATTTTAGGCATAGCGGTTAGACCAAAAAGAATGTCGTTGAAGGGCAAAGTAGTGGAATGGTGTCGTCGCGAGATCGTGCAACATTGTCATTGCACTAGAGGGTCAAATGGTGTCATTTGACTAAGAGGAGCATGTGATGTCTTTTTGGCAACTAATAGTTCAGAAGCTTTAACAATCTTTTAGGCAGCTAATAGTTCAAAAGCTTCAGGAACCTCATTGCACTAAAGTGAAAGACACCTCTAGCTAAACGAGATCGTCTTGTTTCATCTGACAACAAAATGCAAGAAACGGCATGGTTTTCTTTAGAGCGCGTTAAAAAAGAAGCAAAGTTGATTGTTTACTTCTTTGGTGCAATTTCAATTTGTTTAGGGAGCAACAGAAGGCCCTTGTGGATGATTTTGTGAACAAAAAATGGGGGAAAAGACTTTGATTTTTGGGTTTTGAGTGGAAGCAAGTTTTGATTGGTAGAAAATGAAGAACAGGCTTATTAGTCTGAATCGGAAAACTGAGAACGTAGGAGAAAACGGTTTTTTTTCTCAACCTTGCTTGTTAATACCATGTAAAGACAGTAAGAGAAGAAGCATATTTAGGAAAAACTTGTTTATTGATGAACAAGAAACCCTATTAAAATCCAATGGGAGAAACAATCCCATGATAGAAAATTATACAACCGCAAGTGTTCCTATTTATATTACAAAGAAGAAGACGGAGAAAAGAGGAAGAAGGTCACCCGTGCTGTTTCCGTCTCATCTATGTGGCGTGTGCAAAGTTTTCTTGCAAAGGCGAGAAGACCTCTACTACGGCTGGTGCAAGGTGTGCTGAGAGGATTGGGTGATAGGTAAAGATACGCCATTACCCATGGTGAGTTGTTGAGAGCCTGTATAGGGAGTGACTCCGGATAGGGCAGAGGTGGAGTCAGTGACATGACAAGAGGCTCTGGAGTCGGAGTGCCCAGAGGAGGCATCAAGGGCAGAAGGTGGGGGATTGGGTGGGCCATAGTTGGAGAGAGGAGGGGGAAGTTGGGTATAATTTATTTAAGGAGGGTAGTAGGTGGGGTAGGTTATATGGGCTTGGGGAGAGGATTGGGCCGAGTAATTGGTTGGAGGGCTAAAATTAGGGTTAAATCTTTCACGATAGTTCAAAACATAATGGCCGGGCTTTCTACATAAGTGGCAGTAAGGCCTGTTGGATTTGCGGGCCCGGGAGGAGTTTTTGTTGGGCCAGTTTTGGGCTGGTGGGTTGGGCAGCAGCCCATCTGGTGCGGGCTGGGAACGGCCCGCACGCGCGCTGAACAACAGGCCGGAGTCAGTGTGGGCCGTGAGCGCATTCACGTGACCCGTGAACTGACCCGAGTGGGTGTTCGCGGGACTCGTGAAGGGACCTGAATAGGCGTTCGCGTGACCCACGAATTAACCTGGGTACACAGCGAACGCTGCCAGAGAAACGTGCACAGCGCAGCCATTGGTGCAACCTTTTTGGGCAAGAATGAGACTATGGACCATGTCGTGGCTGAGAGGGTTCATCTGATTTTGAACCGAGATCGACGTCACAAGGCTATCGAATTCATCACCGAGGTTGCAAAAAATGTGAGTTAGATACTCGTTGTCGGAGATTTTGCTTCTGATCGCGGCCAGTTGATCCAGAATAGCCTTGAAGTCGTGAAGATACTCCATGACGGTGCGAGAGCCCCGATTGAGTGTCTGAAGCTGCATCCGGAGAGCAGAAGATCGGGCGTTGGACTACGCAGTGTAGGTGCGCGTCAGGTGAGCCCAGGCGGCGGTAGACGAGCGAATATCCGTCAATTGGGTCACCACCGTGTTGGTTAAGGTGGGGAGGATCCATCCCAGAGCCGCCTGATCTCGGATTAACCATGTATGATGGGTGGGATTGGGAGATCGAGAACCGTCGGGCCTAATTAGGGTTTTGGGTGGTGCGGTTTCACGGCCATCGAGGATGAGGAGCAAATGTTGGGAAATTAGGAAGGGAAGAATTCACGTTCGCCAAACGATGAAGTTTGTGCCGTCGAAACGCTCATAGGTGGTGGGTGCGGCCATCGTCGGCATCAAAGAAGTCACCGAAACTATGGGAAAGGGAAAGGTAGGGATCGAATCGGGAAGGGGGTTTTTCGACGTGGCGGCGTTAGCCATCGGCTCCGATGATACCATGATAGAAATCAAAGATTGAGAGGATCGGTCGGAAAAATTGAAGAACCTTAGATCGATTTTGTGTAAAATTCTCTGATAAACTTTATTGATTTAATCACATAATTATATAATCGTTTTACAAGAATTAAATTAGGAAAGATTTACACAATAAAAAATCGAATCAAAATCTTTACAAATATATAGATTCGAATGGAAAAAGGAAACCAGCGACGACGGCAGTAGTCGCGGCTTCTCACGATCGTGCACAAACACGACTGCGGGTCGGGTCAACTAGGGCTGATGTGGCCTAGGGCTGACGTGGCAGAGCCTTCTAACATGGTGCAAGGTCTGCAGCAGGAGCAGAAAACATGTGAGATGAGTGAAGGCTCGAGCGTAGCAGCCACATAGACTCATATCCGAACAAGAAAAGACAACCGTTAAGTATAGATCACAAGAACCAAACACTTTTCACTGATTGAGTGCATTGAACCATCATCGTATTGAAGCCAACACGTTCAATAAGGATAACAAAGAAAATAAAATCAATAATAATGACATCATTAGTGAATATTTGGAAAACCTCAACGACAATATTTTTTTAGTCATTTTTTCATGCCCAAAGAAAATGATAGTTGTTTTTAATCATTCTTCCAAGGTACGTAAAACAATCCATTACGTGGGAAATCATTAAAGAAAATACTATCCTTTTCTTCGGGTGCAGGAAAACGACTAAAAGATTACTGAACTTTTCTTTGGAATCCAGCGAAAATGGTCGTCTTTTTCAGTCATTTACAACCCATGATGTGGGAAATTATTAAAAAATGACTACGCTTTTCTTTGGGTGCAAAAAAATGACTAAAAAAAAAAACTACTTGTTTTTTAATCGTTTCACCCCAGGGTTGGTCTTTTTTAAGTTATTTCCTCAGGTTCAATGAAAACTGTAGTCTCGCTTAATCATTTCCCACACCAGGTGCTGGGTTAGTTTACGCACCAGCGAAAATGATTAAGAAAAGACTACGTTTCTTTGCATCCCAAAGCGAGGGGGCGTCCTTTCTTATGTGGTATTTTTGAAGTCATATTCCTGCAACCAAAGAAAACCATTAAAAAAAGACCACGTTTCTTTGGATGCCAAAGCGCGGGGCCGCAGGGAGAGGCTGGATGAGCTGGAAGAAGCTCCTCCCCCCCACCCCCACATTTGGGTCAGACTTTCAGGATTTGCACCGGGATCTGTGAAAGCTTCCGACACCAAAGTGGCGTGGCACGTGGATTGGTGCGGAGAGTTGTCAAAGCTTCCGCCATCGAAGGGCACCGCACATGGATTCCTCCGAATGCAACGCAAAGGGAAATCTTTTTTAAATCATTCCCGCATCTTTGATTCCTTCTCATCTCCTACAATGACATTTTTTAACGCACCGGTTTGATAAATGAATCTTTTTCTCTCCTGAGTTGTCTTCTAGGTTGCAAGTTAGTGGCTTCTGGTTCTGAACATCTATAACGATTGGCCATGTTAGTGATTGACCATGAAACTTTTGTAACTGCTGAGGATTTTAAAGCTGAATTTTTTTTCTATATATTAAACTTAAAATAATAGAATATATTTACAATTTTACTATTGTCGCGCGGAAACAAAGTTTCAACATGTTGACCCAGACCACGGCCTTAAAGCCGCTCGGGAGGACGAGCAACGCATCCAGCGATCCGGATCGGTGGAAGATGAGCTTTCTGGGTCGGCTTAAGGCATCCAAATCGGGACCGATGTCCACGTCCCCCCCGCCCCAGGCGCCGACTCCCCGCATCATCCACTTGAACAATCGGAAGGCTAATCGACGCTTCAGATTCGTGGTTTGTCAACTGTGTTTTTTCTTTTCCTTTGGCCGTACAAAACTGTCGTTGTCTGTGTGATTTGAATTTGTTTTCGTGTGTGTATTTCCGATTTATCCTTATTATTTATCCCTTTTTGCCATCTGTTTTGCTAAAAAGAAACAGTGTGTGTCAAAATGAATTGATAAAAATGTTTAAATAAATTACATTTTGTTAAACAGAAGTACCATATGTCGCAAGTTTGGATTTGGTCTCAATAAGTCAGTCCCATAAAAGAAGTAATTATACATTTTTATGTAATCAAATGATCTCAATTGCCTTTTTTATGTGAAAGAAAAAATTCATCACATTTTCTTTCATTTAAATTCACCAGGGCAGTCAAGTTGTAATTTAATTTTGATATCACTTATCATGAGTTTAGATTTCATTTTAAAAAAATGAATCTAATGAAGAAAGTAATTATACCCTCTTATATGACCATATTAGAAAAGGTTCATGTCATTTTTTATGGGAAAATTTCTTTGTTGCTGAATTTTGCTTAACTATTTCAAGCCAATTGTGAGTCATGGCGCTCTCTATTTGTACGAAGTGATTGTATATGAATTAAGCTTAGCTCAAAAGAAAAATGAAAATAAAATCTCTACTTTCTAAGGCACTTGCAGATTTATATGCATCTTTTGGATGCGAATAATTGTAATGGCTGACAATAGGGAATTTCTAAACTTCTATTGATGATATATTTTATGTGGCTTGCATTTAGCTTCCATATATATTATCTGATGTTGAGAATTATGTCTTTATTTGTGTTAGGAGAATTCCATATCGACTACCAAGTACACTATTTTAAGGTTTCTACCAGATGTAATCGGTGAACAGGTACCCTCCTTTCAAACATCCAAGAAATGGGATAGTTAAATCTAATTATGTTTGCAATTCTAATTCTTGAAATTGATGCTATAACTTAGAATTACATCTAAGGTTGTTTATCAAAATCCCATGTATAGTGTTTTTTTTTTTTTATATGTTTTGGAAATGGGAAATTTTATTTACTTTTAAAATTTTCCTTATCAATTTTTTTTTTTTTTTTGTGTTCTTTTTTATAACACACAAGAAGGATGGGGAGTTTTGAACCCTGACGTAGTGGACTCATAGGTCAAGGGCTTCTTAACTTTTTGCCATTAAACAAATGGGACAGCCCATCACTTTTCTTTGCATAAGCCATTAAGTGTCACTTTAAAGTCTATTCGGATAGACATCAAATGTTTTGTTAATTAATTAGTGCATGTAGAATAGATTTGATTAACTTATACACAAAAGTGGTTAAAGTTTACATTTTAATTTTTAATATAATTCAAAATTCAATTACAATATTAAAAAATCATAAAAGAAATTTTATTAAGTAAGCGGGCATTGAGGAGAGGCAGTCGGTACAAAGAGTATAGGTAGGGACACCATACCTAATATCACTCAAATGATAACAAACAAAACCTCTTTCCTTTTTTTCTTTTACCTTTTATTTAAACTCTACTTAAAAAATTCATTGTTTTTCATAAATTTTTTTATTTAAACTCAAATAACAGAATTTGTTTATTATTTTTATGCAAAAGAGAAAGTGAAAATAATGGCCCATTAAAATACTTTAATCTGCTTGCCATTATAGTAGCCGGTCACCGTTGCTCAGCCGTCCGTAGAGGACAATCCAGATCAGCGTCGTTATCGCTCCACTCCACCTCCGGTGTTCCTGGGATCATGTGTGTGCTTAAGGGTATGATCGGCATGGATCATGACTTTTGGTAGTTGGATTTCACGGTGGCGTCCCTAAACCCCCACGGAATTTGCTCATTGTCCTCTACGTAAATCCGGCTTGCTTGGTTTCCGATTGCGACGATCTATTCGCCGGTAGCCGCATGTGTTAGGACAAGGATTTCTGACACACAACGAACACTTCAGATTTTGAGAAATTTCAGCAGTCTCCTTTGACTGTAGACTGTTTTATTCCTCATTACAAGATAGTTCCAAACCACAACCAGCAATGTAAAGGAAGGAGATACTAACATAGCAGTTCCAATTAGCTAAAGATTAGAACAAACAAATTGTTCTACTAAAAGGAATCTAAGGCTACGTTGCAATAGGGAAAAGAATAGGGTGCAGGTTTTTCCATGAACGTCGTCTCCACCTTTTTTTCCCCTTTTGTTCAACCTCTGGTTCGGTTCCTGCCGTTTCTACCCCTTTCCGGTTTCCCATCTTGCCCCTCTGTAAGCCACATGTCTTACTTTGTAGTAAGGTCCTAACAGCATGTGGGTTCTGCCATCGACTGAAGAGCAGATGAGCCTGGAGTTGCGTCATTCCTCTTCAAATTGAGACCAACTTTTCTCTTCTACGGAGGATGCTCGAAAACCGATTGGAGATCCGATCATTCCGCCCTTCGGCCTGGTGCGAGTTTTTCCTCATTGGCACAAGCGAAGGGATTGTTGACTTGTTCATAAGGTTGTCATTATCATTATTTCCTCCATCGGACGCCGTTACGCCTATGGGGCCCGTCAACCAAACATCATTCCCTTTTGTCTGATGAGACCGTCCCCTCTGATGGGAAAAACGACGTATAAAGTTTCCCACTTTGATTGAACCTATGAGGAAATACTAAAACACCAACGATGTATTCGAATCACAAGTCAAATAAGCAAATCACAATCAACACAAAAGAATTTCTACGTGGAAAACTCATTCAATGTGAAGGATAAAAACCACAGGACCGATCACGGAGTCCACCCAAATCTCCACTATATCAATCGTTAGGTTACAACCCAATCAAGTCCTTAACAATAGCAACAGGACTAAGATTCACTGATTCAACAATAATAGAATCACCAATAAATAGTGAAGAAACAAGTTGTAAACAACAACTTAACCAAGAAAAAGTTGGAGAAATATCACCCAAATTTTTTACCACAATCTGCTGACTTCAAGAGCTCCAAATGACGATCCAACCGTTCACGATGAAGAACACCCAATCCCGAACCTGCTGACAAAAAATCGGCTCAATCGGACTACAGATCGACCTTGATCAGACGTTTGATCAACTGCTGCGCAGGGCCTCTAATTCTTGCGAAATTCTGCTATTTTCTTTTCTCTCTTTTTTCTTTTTTTCTTTTGACGGCCACTCACCTCTTCTCTCTAAAGAAAAAACCCTATATTTTTCTTTTTTAAACCTTAGGGCCACATTACCCTAATTGGACCCAATAATAAGTCCCCGAATATGGGCTGGACCAACCCAACAATTCTCCCCCTCCAGCCCAAATGAGGGAGATTCCATATGTCCATTTCTCAAGCACAATCCAAACCGACCTCATGCCAACAAAACTCAAACTTTTCTCGCCATAGGGCCTTTGTCATCATATCAGAACCATTATCCTCAGTATGTACCTTTTCAAGTGCAACCTCTTTGGTTTCCATGATATCTCGTATCCAATGATACCTTACATCAATATGCTTTGACCTTTGATGAAAAGTAGAGTTCTTAGCAAGATGTATAGCACTTTGACTATCACAAAATAACACATACTTTTCTTGCACAAAACCAAGTTCTTTTATGAATTCCTTCATCCAAAGCAACTCTTTACATGCTTCCGTTGCTGCAATTAATTCCTTCATCTCGTATCCAATGATACCTTACATCAATATGCTTTGACCTTTGATGAAAAGTAGAGTTCTTAGCAAGACGTATAGCACTTTGACTATCACAAAATAACACATACTTTTCTTGCACGAAACCAAGTTCTTTTATGAATTCCTTCATCCAAAGCAACTCTTTACATGCTTCCGTTGCTGCAATAAATTCTGCTTCCGTTGTAGATAGAGCAATACATTTTTGTAATCTTGATTGCCATGCTACAGCTCCCCTTGAAAACTTAATCAAGTAGCCTGAAGTAGATCTTCTATTATCAATATCCCCTGCCATATCAGAATCTGTATATCCCACAAGAATAGGCTTATCACTCCCAAATGAAAGTTTCAAACTAGAAGTGCCTCGAAGATACCTTAGAATCCACTTCACTGCATTCCAATGTTCTCTTCCAAGATTAGAAGTAAACCTGCTAACTACTCCAACTGCATGAGCTATATCTGGCCTTGTACAAATTATTGCATACATTAAACAACCAACAGCCGAAGCATAAGGAACTCTTTCCATATCTTTTCTGTCTTCCTCATCTGTAGGACATTGTTTCTTACTAAGCTTAAAGTGTGTAGCAAGAGGCGTGCTCACCACTTTAGCTTTATCCATACAAAACCTCTGAAGCACTTTCTTAATGTACTCCTCTTGAGACAACCATAACTTCCTGGCTTTTCTATCACGACTGACTCTCATACCAAGAATTTGCTTCACTGAGCCTAAGTCTTTCATTAAGAATGACTTACTTAACTCCTGCTTCAACTTTTTAATTCTTGCAGCATTCTTACCAACTATAAGCATGTCATCTACATAAAGCAGTAGAATGATAAAATCATCATCTGAGAACTTCTGCACAAATACACAATGATCAGAATTTGTCTTCTTATAGGCTTGCTCCCCCATAAAAGACTCAAATTTTCGATATCATTGTCTCGGTGCCTGTTTTAAGCCATATAAACTTTTCTTTAGCTTGCAAACATAGTTCTCTTTACCTTTTTCTTCAAAGCACTCTGGTTGCTCTATATAAATTTCTTCATTTAGGTCACCATGAAGAAAAGCAGTCTTTACATCCATTTGCTTAATTTCAAGATCAAGACTGGCAGCTAATCCCAAAACCACTCGAATTGAGGACATTTTCACAACAGGTGAGAAAATCTCATCATAATCAATTCCCTTTTTCTGACTGAAACCTTTAACAACTAGTCTGGCTTTGTATCAGGGTTGTGAAGAATTTTCATCATGCTTCAATCTATAAATCCAACAATTCTTCAAAGCTTTCTTGCCTTTAGGCAATGTCACCAACTCAAATGTTTGATTATCATGCAAAGATTTCAACTCATCTTGCATTGCATCAACCCATTTTTTCTTATCCACATCCTCTGCTGCTTCTTCAAAGCTCTCAGGCTCACCTGCATCAGTCAACAATACATACTCCTCAGTAGAGTATCTAGAGGATGGATGGCGACCTCTAGTAGACCTCCTCAATGGTGGAACTGAAGATAGATTCTATTGAACATCAACAACATTATCTGTTTGAGTGTCACTATTATCTGCACCCTGTTGGTCATTCTGAACCTGATCTTGAACATCATGCTGAATATCACTCTCAACTTGTTCTGGCAACTGTCGTTGTAAATCATTTGAAGGAATTAGATCAATATCAATATCAATACCAATCTTAGAGCCTTGTGACATATTCTTCTCACTCTGGCCAATATCTATCATATTTTGATTCTAAAAAAATACAACATCACGACTCCTCACAATTTTCTTCACAGCTGGATCATAACACCTGTAGTCAAATTCATCAGAACCATAACCAAGAAATATACATTCTCGTGTCTTAACATCTAACTTAGACCTCTCATCCTTTGGAATATGAACAAATGCTTTGCAACCAAATACTCTTAGATAGTTATAGGAAACATCCTTGCCAAACCAAACTCTATCTAGCACATCACCATCTAAAGCAACAGTTGGAGATAGATTGATAACATAAGCTGCTGTAAGTAATGCCTCACCCCAAAATGTCTTTGGCAGGTTAGCATTTGAAATCATGCATCTAACTCTCTCAACCAATGTCCTGTTCATTCTTTCCGCTATACCATTCAACTGAGGTGTTTTTGGAGGTGTCTTCTGATGTCGAATACCATGTTGCCTACAATACTCATCAAATGGTCCAATGTACTCACCACCATTGTCTGATCGAATGCATTTCAACTTCTTTCCAGTTTGCCGCTCTACTGAAACTTGAAACTGCTTGAACACATCTAACACTTGATCTTTTGACATCAAAACATAAACCCAAACCTTTCTTGAGTAGTCATCAATAAAGGTCACAAAGTAAGATGCTCCACCAAGCGTCCTCGAGTTAACTGGGCCACAAACATCTGAGTGTACTAACTCCAAGAAATCTGATTTTCTTGAAGGAGGGTGACTATAGAATGAAACTCTTTTATGTTTTCCAGCTAAACAATGTGCACACTTCTCAAGTTTTGCACTCTTAATCCCAGATAGCAAGTTCTTCTTTGCCAACACATTCATGCCCTTTTCACTCATGTGACTTAACCTTTTATGCCATAAAGCACTTGCATTTCCATCTTCCACTACATTACAAGTGTTCTTGGAAATCTTGGCCTGAAACAAATACAAAGAAGACTTTTTCTTGCCTCTAGCCATAACTAATGAACCCTTAGTAAGTTTCCATTGTCCATTATTAAAGATATTGCAAAAACCTTCATCATCAAGTTGTCCGGTAGAAATCAAATTCAAGCGAATTTCTGGTACATGTCTAACATTCTTGAGAACCAACTTGGATCCATTACGAGTCTCCAAGCATACATCTCCCATACCTGCAACTTTAGCCAAACAATCATTGCCCATCTTCAATGTGCCAAAGTGTCCAGGAGTATAAGAAGTAAAGAACTCCCTTTTGGAAGTAATATGAAGAGAAGCACCATTATCAATTACCCAACTTGTCTCATTACTTGCAAAATTCACATTATCATCATAGCACACAATAACAAGTTCATCAGTAGCTGCTGCAACGCGATCATCATCATTGTTGTCTTTCTTCTCCTCACTTTCATTAACTTTCTTCTTCTCATTTCTACCTTTACCATTCGTCTTTTCATTTTTCAGCTGGAAGCAATTTTTCTTGATATGACCCATCTTGCCACAATGATGGCACTCCACATTTTTATGCCATGATCTAGACTTACTTCGACTTTTGTTATAACCTCTCGGACCTCTACTATGACTTCTCCCCCTGTTTTCAACAACCAAAGCTTCAGAATGAGATAAAGAATCCTGACTCTTTCTTCTCATCTCTTCATTCAAAATACTAGTCTTGGCAAAATCCATAGTAACAATACCATTGGGAGCAGAGTTACTCACTGACATACGAAATGTTTCCCAAGATTCTGGTAAAGTACCAAGTAACCAAAGTCCTTGTACTTCGTCTTTAAACTTCATATTCATGCCTAAAAGTTGATCTAACATTCCCTGAAACTCATTCAAATGATCAGATATGGATTGCCCATCTTTGTATTTCAAGCTAATAAGTTGCTTCATCAAATACATCTTATTATTTCCAGTCTTTCGAGCATACAAAGATTCAAGTTTGTTCCATAGAGTCCGAGCATGTATTTCTTTACTAATGTGATTCAAAACATTCTCATCTACAAATTGTCGAATGAACCCGCATACAATTTTATGCTCAAGAGTCCAATCGGCCTCACTCATGTTGTTTGGTCTAGTTTCACTAAACACTGGTAAGTGCCAACGCTTCACATAAAGCAAATCTTCCATCTTACCCTTCCAAACATGATAATTTCGTCCATTCAAACTAATCATCCTGTTAGTGCTTAGTTCCATCGTTCAATCAAATCCAAAGATAAAACAACCACAACTTAAGCTCTAGATACCACTCTGATGGGAAAAATGACGTATAAAGTTTCCCACTTTGATTGAACCTATGAGGAAATACTAAAACACCAACGATGTATTCGAATCACAAGTCAAATAAGCAAATCACAATCAACACAAAAGAATTTCTACGTGGAAAACTCCTTCAATGTGAAGGATAAAAACCACGGGACCGATCACGGAGTCCACCTAAATCTCCACTATATCAATCGTTAGGTTACAACCCAATCAAGTCTTTAACAATAGCAATAGGACTAAGATTCACTGATTCAACAATAATAGAATCACCAATAAATAGTGAAGAAACAAGTTGTAAACAACAACTTAACCAAGAAAAAGTTGGAGAAATATCACCCAGATTTTCGACCACAATCTGCTGACTTCAAGAGCTCCAAACGACGATCCAAACGTTCACGATGAAGAACACCCAATCCCGAACCTGCTGACAAAAAATCAGCTCAATCGGACAACGGATCGACCTTGATCAGACGTTTGATCAACTGCTGCGCAGGGCTTCTAATTCCTACGAAATTCTGCTCTTTTCTTTTCTCTCTCTCTTTTTTTTTTCTTTTGACGGCCACTCACCTCTTCTCTCTAAAGAAAAAACCCTATATTTTTCTTTTTTAAACCTTAGGGCCACATTACCCTAATTAGACCTAATAATAAGTCCCCGAATATGGGCTGGACCAACCCAACACCCTCCTCAAAACTGACAATGCCTTACATAAACATATTATCCTAATACATGAATGAGTACAGTGATGCTTATGTTGAATGCTTGGAATTGTGTTTAGAAATTTATAAAAAGAAAAAAAAATGCTTGTTCTTCTATGGTTTAGCATATCTAATAAATGGATTAGGGTCATCTCATTGCCATGTTGCCTAATTTTAAATTTGGAATATTTGTTTGAGATTTTTTTCTCGTTTATTTTTTTCGTTCTTTTGTGTCTCTGACACTACTTGACAGGTCAAGCGGATAGGTACCGTCTACTCTTTGACAATATCAATTTTATCAGCATGGGGAAGCAGGTATGTTATTTAAGCTTGTTTGAGCTTTTACTGTTGGGGTTAGAGTTCTAATATAACTACATTCAACTATTAGAAAATAATCTGGTACCTTTAACTGCTTTGATGTTTGTCATGTCTACCCTTCTAATCTTAGATACCATATTATAGGGGCCTGTTAGTCCATTTAAATTTTAACATGCTCATCATAACTCAAATACTATCCTATTTAATGAAGATTGGTTATATGAATCCTTTAGAGAGCTGAAACATAGATCTTGGTATTATTATTTAGTTTTACATAGTCTCTAACTTTCTTTGTAATAGATTCCATACATACGCAGAATTTGCTTTTCAGATTTGGGCTGTACAGATGCTTTTGAAAGTTAGCTTGTCATTTCTGTGGTGAAAGAATGGATATATGTCACAATACGTTCAAATTGCACTTCTACAACATTTTTAAGTACTGCTTCTGTTGTTAAAGGGAGCTGCTCTTCCTTACTGGGATGCGTTATATTAAAGTATTACTTTGATTGTGCAGTCCTATGTCTGCAATAAAAATGTTGCTCCCCCCGTGTCTCCCGCTCCTAGCGGCTCTAATTAAAGAAGCTTGGGAGGATTGGGTGAGTACTGCAATTCTTCATAATGGGCGGCATTCTTTACTCGTTAAATAATAAATTAAAAGTTAGTTTCTTGTCTTTGAGTCTCTTTTAGGAACAGACTTTGTTATATTTTATGGATTAGCATGAAGCTTAATATTCCATGGACTAGTTGGCATCTGCTTTGAAATTTAACCGTTGGGCAAATGCCTAATTTCCGTATTTTAATGATTTCCCTTTATCCTTTACAATAGAAGCGTTCTCAGAATGATATGGCAATAAATGACAACCCTATAGAGGTCTTGCAAGATCGAAAGTGGGTGGATACAACCTGGAAAAAGTTGCAGGTTGGAGACATTGTCAGGGTAAGTTCTTTGCACTTCAATGTTTCCACAATCCCATGTATTTCGGGTTACATTTCAGCATTGAGTTTCCATTCTTCCAGAAAACCCTATAGTGTTTGAATATATCATCTTTTAGATATATTGAACCAGTTATACTGTTTGTATCCCTGTGGATTATAGTTTCATTGGAAGCGTGCAAAATAAGTTAGTTTGTAGGAGCGGAGTACACGCTTTGGGCCCAAATTGGTGGTAGGTCAAATCTAAGCATAATAGGGGAATTCCCTTGGCATAGTGGTAAGCCAAGACTCTTGACCTGCTAGTCCAATAGGTTAGGGGTTCAATTCCCCCTCTTCCTCTCCATGTACATGAGTTATTAAGAAAAAATTAAAAAAATCTAAAATAATAGACTGCTCATGTTTACATAATTGTTTGAAGAGCAAGTTGGGAGGTGCTTTGGGCAGAGACTTCTCTTGTCAACCTTATTGAGGGCATTGTATGTGCTTTGCCACTTGTAATTACGCCACTTAAATTTGATGTGGTCGTTTGCCAAAAATGGTCAGAATGGATTTCCTTTTGCTTGGTAAAAGAGTTTCTTATCATTGCTGTGTTACCGTATTTGTTGTTGGTGAGAGTGTGCTGTCACTTTTGATGGGAGGATTACGCATGTCGATTAGTGAAAGGTGCCTTTGTTTTAGCTTTAGGAGCTACCTACTTACCTTCTTGTTGCTTCATACACAAACCGATTCAGCTTAAGGGCCTCCTTCCCTCCTTCCTCTTTCTCATTCCTTTCTTGGGGGTAACGGAGGTGTTATGTTGGCTGCAGTGACGCTGTATGGAAGTGACAGCGGATAACAGTCATAGTCTTGATAGGCAACACGTTGCACTTCAGTTCTCAAAAATTATGTACGGGACCATAACGAAAAATTTCTCGTTGAGATGTATGCATAGCCTCTTGCTATGTAAATAGGAAGGCGAAATGGGTTAATCGTTACTCCTTCCTTCTTGTCCGGTATCTGGTTTTCGATAAGATTATATGACTATCAAAAGTTCAGGAAGTTCTTCAGTTAGGCAAATAGAAAGCTTTTTCAAGTTTTTAATTGAAAATTTCTGGAGTAACGTATACGTGTATGTATCTTTAAGCGGTCTCTTGTTGATGCTAACTTTGCATCTTGTAGGCTACGCATAAAAATTTCTTTCCTGCGGATCTGCTTTTTCTTGCTAGTGAAGACCCAGATGGCAGCTGCTATGTGGAGGTTTTCCAATCATTCTTTATTGATGTGATTATTATTTATTTTGCAATTTTTGTCATCCTTTGTTGTGCATGTTGGCTTCATTCTGATGATGGTGATGATGTTCTCGATGATTGAAGAGTGTTTGGTTCTTGTGATTTATACTTTGGTAACTTTGTTTTCTTTTCTCCTCAATTTGTTGTTCTTGTTGGTGCAGACATCAAAATTGGATGGGGAAACAGATTTGAAAACTAGGAAGGCATTGGAAAGGACCTGGGCTTACTTAACTCCCGAGAAGGCGTCTGAATTTGAAGGTTTAAAACTTTTGTTACGACATTTGTCTATCTCAAATACTGTTAACTATGATGCATTGTCATATGCTTTTGTAGTTTCTCTTCGAGCCTATACTTGAGCCATATTAAATCTGATCAGACTTTCATAATTTCTCAAAGCGAGGACTTGAAACAAACTTATTACTGGGGCACTCCATGCAATGTTATCTCTAAGCAAGGAAATAACCTGAGACATAAGCTGGGCACACATAATTGAGAAGGAAACTTATTGGAGATTTCATCTCTATGTTGTAGTGTGCTTATACATCTATTTTACTTTTAACAGAATGACTACTTTTTAGCTATTCTGGGAGATAATTGAACATGGGCTGCAATGGGCCTAACCAAGACTGTCAACATTTTATCTCAAACACTTTTTAAAAATTTAAGCATCCACTTTCTTTATGTTCCAATGTCTACTTTTTCTCCTCTATATTTGTCTCTCATGTTTCTCAATTGGTAAATTTTACATTTGAAAGCAACAATACTAGTTGAAATATTGAAGAAATTATGGACAAGGATTCAAAACTTAGTCAAAGATTTGAGGTCTTGTAATAAATTAATAACTTAGTGGTGATACATCTCATCTTATTCCTAGTCTTAAAAATTCTGTTATATCTATGTTTTCATGAATTGTTTAGTGGACGAAAGATATTTGGCATAAATTTCTAGTATAATGCATAAAACAAACAAATGTTTTTTGGAAGGAAAGCTTACATAGAATCCAAAGCTTAGATATTGTGTTAAGGTATGCACCAATCTTAATTTTTTTCAAAATTTTTTTCTTTTATTACTGCCGTTCATCTATACTCTATTTGATAAGAAGAAATTTAAGAAGAATAGAATATTAAAAGTTTACTTCCTAACAAAATTTGTAATGAAAAATGAAAAGTTGTTTAAACTTTTATTTGTGATAAGTGTTTTAGCCAATGTTTGAATTAAGATAAGACATAAAATTAAGAAGCTGACACTCTTTAATTTATGTTTCACTTTCCAAAAGCATAATAAGTAGGATCTAACTAGGAATTAATTGTTCTAAACATTTGAGTTTAATTATAAAGTTCTTAAACATTTGAAGCTCTAAAAAGGAATGAATTATCTATATAGCTCTAAGTTGTTGACATTTTTTTTTTGTCAAACGTACATAGAAGTGTGTGATTTGTTAAAGCAAGCTGGCAATACAATTATCTACCAACTAATTGATGTAACAAAATAGGTTGGTGACTTTATTTCTTTAAAAGTATTACAAGATGGTATAAATATCCTTCATTTAATCTAATTTAGCTTTTCGGAAAAGGTTGAATCAATTCTGCATTTGCTTCTTTCCTTACTTAGCTTTTATTGTTTTTGTACTGAGCGCCATGTAGACTCTGAATAATTTAACGAGATAATCATTTTTCCTGCTTATATATGTTTCTAGTCATCTAACTATCATTATAGAACCTTATAATGAATTTGTTGATGGTTGGAGTAAGTTACCTTTCTACAAATACTAGATTTTGCTAGGAATGCTTTGCTTATGAATATACATTGAATATTAAACCGAGCTTAATAAGTTAACATAGCGGGTTGATATCTGACATCTACTGTCATGTAGCTCCTCGAAAGAAGGAAAAATTCAGAAAATTGAAGGGGGTCGTTCGAGGGCCTAAATAAAGGAAAGTCTATGAAGTCATTGTAAATGTCAGCCTCGGGCAATGAAGGAGACCAAAAGCTGCAGTCATTCTGGGAAGAGCAAATGCATGTGATGCTAAGTGAAAGGGTGAGAGAGGGACAGGTAGAGTTGAGAATTGGACAACCGCGCAGAGTTACCCGAGCCGCTGGCCTGAAGCTACTGAAAATGGTAAACATTATGAACATGATTGGTTTATTTGTTTATGTTATTTATTATCAAAAGAAAAAAATTTGGGTAATGACTCAATACCCACTAAAATCCTGATGGTAAAAAGGGTGGTTTGTCATCGTCTTCTTTTATCTGTACATCTCCTTATAAAAAATTATATAGAAGAAACTAAATTTGGTGGAAAAATAACTACTAGAAGGTTAAACTTTTTTGTTTTTTTGTGTGGCTCACGGTTTCAATAATTACGTTCACAAAATAATATAGATGCATTATCATGTATTAAGGTTTTAAAAGAAATTAATTAATGCTTTGTATTATAAAATTTCCTTGAGTTTGTTGGGATACATATGTTGTTCAAGATTCTATGTAAAATGTCATATTTCTTCTAGGAATTGTCTAAGTACTAAAACTTTCTAGTAAAATATCATATATATTATTTATTCGAATTTTATTTTTTATAAAACATTCATGTATCAGTTATAATGTGTGAATTACTGGCAGATGCAAGTCACTGCAACAAAAATTGACGACGTATGTATCTGCTGCAACAACTTCCATGAATTTATTGCTTCTTCGTTGTGCACTATTCTGAGGATTGAAATAGCTAGAAATATATTTAGATGTGAACTTAGAAAGTCTTCTAGTACGAAAATCTAAAAGAAGTTGAAGACTTGGGTAAGCTTCCGGCTTTTGAGGTGGCGTCAGGTAACAAATCACGTAAACAAAATGTAAGGATTTGCTTTTCATGCCTTTTGATTTATAATCCTTATGCATCTGTCTTTTAATGTAAGTTTGGAACTATAAAAATCTAAAGAAAGAAGACCAAGACTCAACAACCATATAGTTGGCAACTGTCCATTCAATATGGCATTAGGTAATATAATCAAATAATTTGTTCCTAATAAAATAACAATTATGATTAAAATAAGGAGACAATCATCACAACCAAGGAACCTCCCCAATGAACAACCATGTGAACAAACATGTGAGTAGAAAATAGTCATGATGGTTCTATTCACATGTGTAAGTTGACGGGTGAACTTATTGTTGTATATTCTAAAACATAAATAATAGTAACAACCGTTGCCCCCTGTTTCTGCTATGATACTCTGAAAAGGTTATCTTTTATAATTTTAAATTTAGTTAAAAGAAGTAACACATGGTGGAGTCATCATATTTAATAATTAGAAAAAAAAGGGACCAGCTATAAGAAGGTTCGAAGCACAACTATTGTTTGTTTTACTCTGATCACAACCGTTGGCCATTGTTACTGTTATTACTTAACCTCTTTCAATTTGATTGCAGCAGTTACCCACTGTTAATGCTATTACTTGAAGATATCAATTAAAACCTCTTCTACTGCTTTCACTTTCGGAAGACTTATTCTTCTAAATGTTACTGTTAAGAAATGTTTTATGTGAAATATTTATTTACAAAATCATGGAACTGACAATAACGTTTTTGCTCTCGATTTTTGTTGTTTTTGCTATTATTTAGATGGTTTATGCTATGATTTTCTGTAGCATTAAAACTCATTTTATTTGTATGGTACTAGTATATATATATGTATAGCACGTGCTAAACTAGTTAGTTTTGATGTAAATTTTAAAAAGTAAAATGATAAGTTGATGAATTATTTATTAAACTTAAACTAATTTTATTAATAATTAAATTATTAAATTCTTTTTCACTAAATTTTGAAGCATTGATCTACTATCTCTTTGATAGTATGAAGGGATCATATTTTATCATTTTAAATTTAATTAAGGGAAGTAAACATGATGGAATCATCAAATCTAATAATTAGACAAAAAGATCCTCTTGAAAGAAAAAAGAAGAAAGTATTGGAAGTGTAGAAGACTATAACATTATATGACTACATGATTGGCATAGCTGTTTTAACTCTCAATCTAATATTGTAGTTAGAGAATTCTAAGATTTTGGTTTTGCTGGTTGATTGTTTGTTACCGCACATGGTTAAGGAGCACTTCAACCAAGAAGTTGTAAATCCAAAAGAGCTAAACAGAGAAGACGAAGACTCAATTACAACATAGCTTGGCTTGGCAACCTTTACTAGCTGCTTTAGTCAAGGTCATTGATTTGTAACATTGCAATTACTTTTTTACTCCATCTCACATGTCACCATATGATTAAGATGTAAATTAAAATTAAGATAATTAATTAATTATTACAACTGAATAAGTTTGAAATGTATAAAAAGAAAGAAGATAAGATCGAATATAAACACTAGGACAACTTTCCTGACTCTTTGCTATAAGCTTCACGACCAATTACTGAAAGATTTTGTTGGTCGATCGCATGTGAGGAGAAAAAATTAAAAAAAAATCTAAAATAATAGACTGCTCATGGTTACATAATTGTTTGAAGAGCAAGTTGGGAGGTGCTTTGGGCAGAGGCTTCTCTTGTCAACCTTATTGAGGGCATTGTATGTGCTTTGCCACTTGTAATTATGCCACTTAAATTTGATGTGGTCGTTTGCCAAAAATGGTCAGAATGGATTTCCTTTTGCTTGGTAAAAGAGTTTCCTATCATTGCTGTGTTACCGTTTTTGTTGTTGGTGAGAGTGTGCTGTCACTTTTGATGGGAAGATTACGCATGTCGATTAGTGAAAGGTGCCTTTGTTTTAGCTTTAGGAGCTACCTACTTACCTTTTTGTTGCTTCATACACAAACCGATTCAGCTTAAGGGCCTCCTTCCCTCCTTCCTCTTTCTCATTCCTTTCTTGTGGAGTAACAGAGGTGTTATGTTGGCTGCAGTGACGCTGTATGGAAGTGACAGCGGATAACAGTCATAGTCTTGATAGGCAACACGTTGCACTTCAGTTCTCAAAAATTATGTACGGGACCATAACGAAAAATTTCTCGTTGAGATGTATGCATCGCCTCTTGCTATGTAAATAGGAAGGAAAAATGGGTTAATCGTTACTCCTTCCTCCTTGTCCGGTATCTGGTTTTCAATAAGATTATATGATTATCAAAAGTTCAGGAAGATCTTCAGTTAGGCAAATAGAAAGCTTTTTCAAGTTTTTAATTGAAAATTTCTGGAGTAACGTATACGTGTATGTATCTTTAAGCGGTCTCTTGTTGATGCTAACTTTGCATCTTGTAGGTTACGCATAAAGAATTCTTTCCTGCGGATCTGCTTTTTCTTGCCAGTAAAGACCCAGATGGCAGCTGCTATGTGGAGGTTTTCCAATCATTCTTTATTGATGTGATTATTATTTATTTTGCAAATTTTGTCATCCTTTGTTGTGCATGTTGGCTTCATTCTGATGATGGTGATGATGTTCTCGACGAGTGAAGAATGTTTGGTTCTTGTGATTTAGCTTTGGTAACTTTGTTTTCTTTTCTCCTCAATTTGTTGTTCTTGTTGGTGCAGACATCAAAATTGGATGGGGAAACAGATTTGAAAACTAGGAAGGCATTGGAAAGGACCTGGGCTTACTTAACTCCCGAGAAGGCGTCTGAATTTGAAGGTTTAAAACTTTTGTTACGACATTTGTCTATCTCAAATACTGTTAACTATGATGCATTGTCATATGCATTTGTAGTTTCTCTTCGAGCCTATACTTGAGCCATATTAAATCTGATCAGACTTTCATAATTTCTCAAAGCGAGGACTTGAAACAAACTTATTACTGGGGCACTCCGTGCAATGTTATCTCTAAGCAAGGAAATAACCTGAGACATAAGCTGGGCACACATAATTGAGGAGGAAACTTATTGGAGATTTCATCTCTATGTTGTAGTGTGCTTATACATCTATTTTACTTTTAACAGAATGACTACTTTTTAGCTATTCTGGGAGATAATTTAACATGGGCTGCAATGGGCCTAACCAAGACTGAGAAAATCATACTTTTAACAGAATATGACTTTATTTTAACTTGGATATTTCCTGTGAATATTTGTGCCACGCTTGTGTCTGCCTTTATTTGCAGAATTTGAATATATTTATCACTTGTTCTGAAAGAAAAAAAGAGTTTGATGACTAATTGTTTGTTATTGTAGGTGAAGTGCAGTGTGAGCATCCAAACAATTCATTATACACTTTCATCGGCAATCTTATAATTAAAAAGGAGATATTGCCTCTCACTCAAAAACAAATTTTGTTGCGAGTATGTGGTGATTTTCTTCCTCACAACATTTGCAATTAATTTTCTGTTTTCATCTTTATGTTTTCGCTGTGCAGTATTTAACATTAATTATATTCCAATTGCGCTTAGGAGAAAAACAAGTTCTAGCTTATTGAATATTTGCTAGGAATTTGATAGAATAACATTTGTAGAAGAATGTCATATGTGCCCTCCAATTATCTGTCAATCTTCATGGTGGGAATCAAATCTTCTTATTACTAGCTTATGATTTATTCGGAATAACTTTACCAGCTAATATATCATCACAGTGACTTTGTATGTGTCAGTGAAGCGGCAAGAGTGTTGATCATTTGTTTCTTTGCAGTCTTTCATATTTGTTGTGTTTGGGGATCAATAGGTGATGCCAGGGGTTGTTGATGTGTACACTAGCCAGAAAGGCTTACCAGGGAGACAACGTAGTTTCTTCATTTGGAATGCAGCTCTTCTATCTCTGAGAGAGAGAAAGAGATTTGTTGTGTAGCGTTGCCTAATTTTGTGATCATATATACTCATTCATTTACAATTTATTGGCGTCCAAATACTTGTAATGACGCTAACATTTCCTCTTGGTATGGTTTGTTTACTTATTAAACCAAAATTTGCAATTTTTGGAGGAGCTTGTTTCTTATTCATATCTACATGAGTTGTTTCTTCTATCATGAACTTATAAAAAATAGTATTTCCTTGTTTGGTAGTCCTCCTAATCTTTTATTTCCCGGTCAATGTTAATTTAACTTCATAGCGGAAAATTAGCTGTCTTTCACTCATCAGCATTGGCAATGAATTTTCAGGGTTGCAGGCTCAGGAACCCAAAATACATAGTTGGGGCTGTTATTTTTACTGGACATGAAACAAAGGTTTGATATTTTTACTGAACACTGTCTCCATGGTAGAGCGCCTGGCCAGACATGAGAAATAGAGAATCTTAAGGAAGCTGGACATAGGCATGGCAAAGACATTCTTTTAGCGTGTGTATATTTTCATCAAGGGCGCACGCAGTCTTTTTAAGCAATTTGAATATAATATGTCATACCTCTAAATGTTCAACAAGGAAAAGGGACGGTAGAAAAGGTAAAGCTCAAAATCAAAGTTCACAAAAAGATTTAGCTGTAGATTTAGCTATGGCTTCTTGTGGTGAAATATATACAAAAAGTAAAAGGATGAATCTTTGAATATTATTTTCCTAAAAGCCCTAGTTCAAAATATGATACTAAATAGTTTGTTTAGAATTTAAAATTATGCAAACTGATCTTTGCTTTTGCATGTCACTGTCAAACATATCTCAAATGTTATGTGACTAAAGGGTTTTACATTGAACGAATATATTAGGACTTTTACTTATTTGATAATGTGTTATATTAAATCTTGAATCAATTTTTGGATTGGATAATAAGTTTTTTAACATGAGAGGTTGTATTAAAAATAGTATTTCCTTATTTGTTGGCATGCTAATGCATCAATTTCCTCCTTTAGCAAAAATGTTAGTGAAGACTACAAAAGATTACAAAATTTTTTGCAATATCCAAAGAAGGTAGGAAAAAAAAAGAAGGAAGAAGAAAGGTAGCTGTTTCCCCTGGGAAGTCATGTTTCATTCTGTGAATGTGGAAGAGCATTAGGTTTTTAGAATTCTTTTGTTAGATGTATCATACCCTGGTTACTTTTTGGGTATTGGTTTCGTTGTTTCATTTATATCAACTATCTATTTTTGGTTTTTTCTTTTTAATGGCATTTGGATTTAATTACAGACTATGATGAATGCCCATCCCCTGAATGTTCGTTCCAAAAGAAGTACATTTGAGAGAAAACTCAACAAACTTATCCTCGTGCTTTTTGGTGTTCTGTTTACTATGTGCCTGACTGGAGCTGTAGGCAGGTTTGAAAATTAGGAAATTTATTAGTCTGTTCCACTTATGCCACTATTTACCGTAACTTTTTCCTGTTTCCCTTTGTCAAATTCCACAGTGGCCTGTTCGTAAACCACAAATACAGTTATTTAGCTCTCATGAAGACTGTGGACAATCATTTCAACCCTGACAACCGATTCTCGGTATTGTGTGGTTGCTAGTGTGAGCGGAATGCTCTGTAATGAGCAAGTTTTGTTTTGTTTTGTGAAGTTAATACTACTCACTGGTTTTTCAGGCTGCACTTCACACTATGTATACCGTAATTATTTTGTACTCAACAATTGTTCCCGCTTCTCTTTATACGTGTATTGAGGTAGGTGCCTCAAACAATTATAACCAGTGGATATGCACATAAATGTTATCCAATGGTAACAGTTTTTGTTACTTTGAAATTGTTGCTTCAGATTATCAGACTTATTCAGTCCATTCAATTTATAAACAAGGACCCACAGATGGGCCATACTGAAACCAACACCTTGGCGCGGCCTCGGACTTCCAACTTGAATGAGGAACTTGGACAGGTAAAGTGCTGCCAAATTGACGCTCTTGAGTCAGTTGCAACAGGTGTTCCTCAATGTTTAACAAAAACAAAAGATTTTTTTACTGCACTGTTCTGGCGTCACTCTTATCATTCTCGCCATTGTCGTCATCTGGAAGAGTTCCATTACTGAAGCCTCTTCTTTTCTGCTATTTTTGTTGACATACATGGTCAATGATAATGGTCAAAGGTGGAGTACATCCTTTCTGACAAAACTGGAACGTTAACAACCAATTTGATGGAATTCGCTAAGTGTTCAATTGGAGGAGAGGTGTATGGAGTTGATGATTCTAGGCTTTTGCAAGGAGCTTGGAGAAATGAGCCTAGCCCTGATATTTGCAAGGTCAATTGTCATTTGGTCTAAATGCACCGTTGCTCTATATGTATACTCTAGTTAAATGACTTAGTTTCTTGGCATGCTCATTGTGAAGATTTTTTCTTTTAATGCTAAACTAGTTGTGCTCATAGTAAGTTGGTATATTTATTTTAATTGCCTCTCATCTTGGATTTGTAAGTTCATATATGTATATATGCTTTATGTGTCCTTAAGACTATCTGATGTTGCTACGATAAAGCCATAAATTTCAAATGCATTAGTTGAAGAGAAAAATATCTGGTATTAGGAAAGTTTGAATGTAACTTAATTGTTTTTTTTTCGCGATAAGTATATTTCTTATTTTGGTATTTAGGACTAACTTGAAACTGTCATCCGTTTTTTCCTTGAAAATTATTATGAGAAACAAAATAAATAATGATTTCTGTTTTTTTTTTTTCTCAAAGTATCATGTAAACTTACTAAAAAAAGATGAGTTTAATATCGATTATTGATTGTTCACTCTTGCTATTGCTAATGATGTCATTATTGTTTTGGCATTTGAAACATGTTTACTAGAAAAGTGCTTCTACATAGTTATCTTGACAGACCAGGAGCTGAATTTGGTTTATTTGCTCGCGGTCCTTAAAAAACTGCGAAATCCTCATTAAATTTTACCTTTGATTTCCCACTATGTTTCTGTCTTCTCCTCCCTTTTCTTCTCCTTCAGCCATTACTATACGACCACTAGTCCCCTATTACTTGCACTTCCAGCTATCCATTGATTTATGGAGTGACCCTTTTTTCCCTTTTCAATTATTTTTTTGAACCGTCAACCAATGCCTGTTTACATGATAAGGTTCAAAGGAAAGAGGAATGATTCATGCTAGTTCCACCATTAGTGATTCCAAGAAATGGCTGTGTTTGATATGAGAAAATGCCATCACTCGCTTCAAAGAATATCTATCTGCTGCCAAGACCATTGTGTACTAGCCAAGGTTTTTATTCCCAAATCTGATTTGGCAGAAAACTACCTGAGGGACAACTGTTGGAATCAGTGGGACCATAAGAAACGTTGAAATAAAGAAAGCTACCGGGATTTATGAAACTTGGATTTCCTGCAAAAAGAAAAGCCCTTGCCTTTAAGTAAACATTGGTCAGTTAGTTTGGCCAACCTAAAGCTTAGCCCTAGATCCAGTGAATGTATGTGCCAAAGAGATTGGCAGCCAGTTGGAGAGGCAGAGAAGGTAGGAGGAAGAGGTTTCAAAGAGCGGTAAGAGCAGGAAGGTTCAGGCTGGTCTAATGAGAATATACATAAGCGTTTATGTTGATCAACGATTGGATGACAAATTTCTCACTATGTGAATAATTAAAATTCTCCCTCATCTTTACTGGTCTTTTTGACATAGATCTCTTCATGCTTTTATTTTTTTTACTCAGCCGTGTTCTCCGGTTTTTTTAAATTTAATGTTCTCCTGTTTTGCTTTAACCACTATTCTTGTTTCTCTTTTCCCAAAATTGTTCTTAGAAGGTGCAATCCTTAACATGTTTTTTGGCTTTCTTTCATTGAGAAAATGGTCTCTAGAAAAGAATCAGTTGCTAATCTGTTGTCACCCTGCGTGAATATCTTCTTGAGGAGAAATATGTTCTGGTAGAATTGCATCTTCACTTTTTACATTATTGGTTGGAATGATAGAATTCTGGCCATCGATAGAATTGTTCCTAAAATTGTCATAGAAAATGTTGATCATATTAATCTACAAGCCGAGGGAGGTCTACACAAGTACCTAACTGTGAAGTCCTTTCAATGAATTAATCAATAGGTGAAGTTATCTTTGGCCAAAGTCTGTGCTATAGTAGGGAAAATATTTGCTGGGAATGCGCTGAACGTTTGTTTGTAGAAGTTGTAATAATCAGGATTTTTCTTTCATCTTTTTGTTTTATGATGGAGTAATGCTTATCTAATACCCTATAGTAGAAGCATAGAAGGCATCTTGAAGTACTATTCACCCCTTATCAAGGGTGATACTTTTTTTTTTTCCTGTTAGGAGCTTTGATGGTAGGCTGTAGGTCCTGACAACATATGATTTTAGACTATATTTATTTTTAGGTTTCAGCATATTCTCATGCAATGAAGCAGTCATAATCTTGTGGTAATTTATAGAGTACAATATGTTATGATTATAGGAGTTCTTCAGATGCCTTGCTATATGTCATACTGTACACCTACGGACCGATGAAGACATGGAAAATACTAAATATTACGCTGCATCCCCAGATGAGATTGCTCTGGTTACTGCTGCAAAGGATTTGGGCTTTTTCTATCACAGGTTCATGGTTGTCTTTCTATCCCATGTTTGTCGGGAAATTTGTTATTTCTTGTTTTGTGGTTTTCAGCTTGGATACCTTGAATGAATGCCATAAACATTGTGGGAATTGTACCTACTGCACTATGGTCTCACCCTTCTTTGGAATCCTTTTTATTGACTAATGCGGTTAGTTTGACTGCCAGTCCAGGAAATAGTCTTGAACCTTAGATATCTTATTTTTACTTATAAACTCCGCTTGGAATATATGGATATGGCTTACTTGTTTGGCCCTAGTACGACTTCCATTTGGAGAGGTACTAGCCATTAAGAGGTATCCAGCTTGTTTTGAGGCTAATCTTTTAGTATGTGTTTAAGACTAATGCTTTTTGTCTGTGTTTGAGACTAATGTTTTTTGTCTGTGTTTGAGACTAATGCTTTCTCATTCTTAGGCGTCGACAAAAAGAAGCGATATATGTTCATGAATTTCATGTTGAAAAAATGGGCGAAAGAAAAGATATGTGTTATGAGATTCTTCATGACATTAAGTTCGATAGGTAGATATACTTCATCCTTTAATTATTCTTTGCTCTTTTTGGTCCTGTCATAAATCTCCATCTTTCAGTTTAGGAATGACCTCTCTAACATCAATCATCATCATTGTCTTGTAACTAGTAAAAGGAAGCGTCAGTCTGTTGTATGTCGTTTCCCAAATGGCCGGCTTGTATTGTATTGTAAGGTAATAGTTTCTTGGCTTCTAAATGGGACGTCCATTCATTGGCTGTTCGAAAAGAAAATAACATATGGCCAGAAACTTGCTTCTCACAGGGTGCAGATTCTGTTATCTTTGAAAGATTGGCTGATGTAAATGATAACATGAAGAAAGTAACCAAGAAACACTTGGAGCAATTTGGATCTGCTGGATTACGTACACTTTGTCTGGCCTATAGGGATCTAAAACTCGATATGTATGAAAGCTGGAACAAGAAGTTCATCGAGGCTAACGGTTCTGAACGAGATCACAAGAAGTTGGGCCAGGTATATCCTTTATGACGCATGTTGGTTAGGCTACCTAAGTTGAGGGAACTCTTTTGCTAAAACGTGAATTTTTTAGTTTAATGTTGATGCATTTAGAGATTTCAATTAATTCTTTAATTGAGGGTGCAGCATTAAGTTTCCTTTCTAACAATGCTGATTTAATGATGATTTTTGGCTTATATAGTGGATTCAAATTATCTCACTGCAAAATGTAATTGGGGAAATAACTCAGGAATGAGAAGTCTTTATGCAGATATGGATTTGTTTGATACTCTGGAATAAAATTTCTCACTTATTTCAAGTCATAAGCACACGGAATATTTCCCCCCCTTTATTCTTGAATATTGATGTGCTGGTACTTGTGAAACTCTCTTTTGATGTTGTTTTAATTAACATTGTGCATTGTCTCCTCTCCCACAACGCCAAAGAAGAGGACAGCCTCTCCTAAAGATTATTTTAGCTCTTCTTTATTATTCATATGCAACGATACATATGACGGAGTGTGAACAATAGATTTTGATTGAAACATTGATCCATAGATCGGAAGAAACTAACTAGCCAAGTATACGATAATTCTAATTTCATACCACATATTTTTCAGCACCTATGCCTTAAGTGGAAACTTGATTTTGGTTCTTTTCCTTGTAGATGATGTTTATGAACAAAAAGAAAAATTTGTTATTTATGTTATCACCTTTAGGTCCTACCAATGGATTAGAAACTATAACTAATAGTTGGAGCACATATCCTATTCCTTGACACTTTAGACCACTTGTAGGCACACATTTCATTTGGATCACTTGAGCTAGATCCACTTGGGCCCCTTTTTGCAAGCAACAGGCCGAGTCCACTTGGGCCTCCATTGGTCTTTTGCACTAGACTCCACTTGGGGCCCTTCCTTTGCAATCACACGTGTCAACAATCTCAGTCCCCAATCTCAGTCCCCTTACAAATTGCTGGCAGTGGGATTCAAATACTGATTGTTAAGACCCTATAAGCTTTACCCATGTAAGAATATCAAAGAAAAATAGCTTTATCACTTTTTAAGTTCAATTTCCTAAGTGATTTCTTTACTTGGTTTAAAACAAAGTATTTACTTTGAAAAATTTTGAAACTAAGACGCTTTAGGCTTTTTGGCCAAAAAATTCATAAGTTTTTTTTTTTTTTTTTTTTTCAATTGGTCTTATGAAAGCACTATGTGAGATACAAAAAGTTATATTTATAGCTTTTTCCCATAATATTTTTCACAAATTATAATCTCATAGAATATCTCTAGCCATTTTTTAAAAGTGTTTCATTTTTTTTCTTTCTGCAATACTATTTTGTTGTGATGTTTTAGGACTAAAAAATTATGTGTGGTTCCTTCTTTCAAACCAAAAATTTCAAAAAGAAACAAATTCTTCAAAGGTTTCATCTTTCTTGGCTAGTAAGTATACTTATGTGTATCTAGAATAGTTATCTACTATCACTAGGGCATAATATTTTCCTAATAAAGTAGTTGTTCTTGTTGAACTTAAAAGGTCCATGTGTAGGAGTTCAAGTGGCCTAATACTAGAGGTCTCTAGCTCCGATTTGAAGCTTGTTTGGTATTCTTTCCCTTCCGCACGAGCCTCACGTTTCTGGTCAGTAAAGTGTAAGTAATCCTATGACCAGCGTTTTCATAGAGACCTTTTCTAGAGGTCCTAGACCCTCATGCCTAATGTTTTGTGCCAAAATCATGCATCATCACAACTTTTTGCAATCAAACATGTTTCTCCGAAAGGTATATTATCTAAATCTAAAACATATACATTTCTTTTTCCTTTTCTAATAACAGCGGTGTTATTTTCGGCATGCTTAACAACACGATGTGCAATTTTAAATCTTACATCAATGCTGTTATCACGTAGGTGAGATATACTTAAAAAATTTCAATCCAACAACAAACAGTACATCAGAAGTTAGGAGGGTTTTAGAGTTACTTATATTGGCAGTTCTTTCTATTTTTCCTTTGGAGTTCCTTGCAAAAGAAACTTTGCCTACGGGCTTGAGTTCGAGGGTTGTGAAGAACTTTTTGCAGCCCATTGTGTAACGTTAGCAAGAGTCTTTTGGGTTGGAATTTGAGGCTGATGACAAAGTGGTATTGGAGTTAACCCATGATTGATTTTCATATCAATAACGAGCGTCCAAAGGTGGGGCAGGCAAGGGAGCACCCAATTGCCAAGATGACAGTCATGTCAAGAGTACATGGCCTCGTTAGGGGCAACGTAGATTTAGGGGGAAGAAAATGTCAAGTTCTAGGATAAAACACTCCAAGAAAGAGGATATAGAGGAAACCATCTCACATTAGAAAGGCAAGTAAAAGATCTTAAGTTCATAAGGGACTTGATAACTCCACCTAATAAGCTAATTTTTTGGGTTGAAATTTCAAGCTTGTGACAACCAACTATCTAGATACCACATTTATAGGATTCTCCTTCTCCATCTTTGCATTCAAAACCTGTAGAAACAAACATGCTCATTGATGCATTTGGTACCTACCATATTACTAGGGTCAATGAGAATGTTTGTTTCTGCACCCACCATATTCCTTGGGTCCATGAGGGTTACTTTTATTTACAGCTTTAGGCATCCAAGCCCTTTTTATTTTGTATGGTCTCTAAGTCTAATGGGGCAGAATTTTGTTGTGAGTCACATATATTTACAGTAACCACGATACATTTTTTTTTTTGTACCAGGCTGTCATATATACCTTGTTAAGATTTTCTAAAATGTTACTGCCTTCTGTAAATTTCTTTAGTACTGAGGTCGCATCATCTAGTTTGACTTTTCCTTGCTGATTTTCGGTTTCCAACTCATTTATTTTCTATTTAATGTGTTCAAATCAGATTTCAAACATGCATTTTCAGATTCAAGTACGTTAAATTTTTTCTTCATATTATCATATTTTGATTTCATTTTCTTTGTATATTCAAGTAAATCGGAAAATGCATTCTCCTTGTCATCTAAGAGAGCCACTACCTTAGATTCATCTTCTTCCTCGGTTGTTCCCATGAGACACGGATTTGCCACTTCCTCATTTCTTCTTCATCTGAAGATGAATGATCATCATCCCAAGTGCCTAACATGACTTTCTTTTTATATTTCTTATCTCTGTTTTTAATTAGTGGACAGTCAGTCCTCACAAGACCAAGTTCTTCACATTCAAACATAAATTGTCGATCTTCCTCGGGTCATGTATTTCCTTTTTCCTAAATTGTCCTATATTTCTACTTTTTCTTTTCTTTTTTATCGAATCTCCTAACGAACATGGCAAATTTATCTTCATTAGATTCTGTACATTCTTCTTCTCTAGTTGCTACCCTCAGTACCACACCTTTTTTTTCTTCTTTTTATTTCTCTTCTGTTCATTTGTAATTTATGAGTTTTTAGATATCCTAAAAACTCATCGAAGGACAAAACATCTAACTCATGGGCTTCTTCTATAGTTATCTTCCTAGTGTATGACTCTCCTAATAGTTTTAATTTAGAGACTACTTCAGTAAGTCTATCTTTCCTTTGAGAAAAGTTCAAAATCGTGCACATGTGTAGCAATCTGGATTGTTTTACTTTCTTAGTCCCCTCATTAACGACAATTAATTTTTCCCATGCTTCTTTCGATGTCAGACATGAGGATACTTTATCAAGTTCAGGTGCCCGCAGCCCACTATAGATCATATCATAGCCATACCATCTAATCCCATGGCCTTGGATTCAGCATTAGTGCATTCTCGCCCATCCCATCATGGTACCGTGTTACCCCTCTTAATAATGGTTAAAACTTTTAGGTCTTGTCTAATGATAAACACTTCCATTAAGTGTTTTCAATGTCTAAAATTTGTGCCATAAAAAACTAGCTGTATTATAACCCAGCCATTTTCTAGATCTATTTTAGGTTATTAGACCCCTAATAATGCACCAGGTTTTGATACCAATTTTTAGACTAAATCACTGCCCAAGAAAGAAAAGTTGAATTAGGTATTTAATTTCTTTTTGGTTCTTTCAATTCTGACTTTTTTTAGTGACCTCTTGGAATAGGTCTATTTGTTTGCACATGTATAATAACTATATTGCAATATTAGTCCAATTTAAAACACCAACATAGCAAACGTTGAAATTATAACAAGTAAGAGAGAAAGAGATTTAGAGAAAATTATACACCAGGTTATGTGATTTGGCCCAAGAATGCTTGGCACCCACGTCTACTTCGCTTAACCCAAACAGTTATTCTAGGTGCGATTTTGCTGCAATCGGGCCACACACTAGCTTAGAATACTAACATTTAAGAATTATTTTCCCAATCTGAGCTCTAATTAGGAAACCCCAACAGTTTTTCTCAACTTAAAGTTTCGATACACAACGACAAATGTACGAATAAAGCTCAATTTTTGTACAGATAATCAACAATAAAAGTATACAATTATTTGTGACAGCAAACACAAGAACTCTAGCCAATTAAATTCCTTAACACAAGAGACACGCTGGTATAACCAGCGTTTTTCTGAAGCCCATGAGCAGATGGGTTCGACTGATTTTGTGAGATGTAGGTGCATTTAAAATGCGCACATGTAGAAAATTGGTTGCCTTATGATATTATGTAAAAGAAATTATAGTTTTTATACCCGTTTTTTCCTTTCCTTTGTTGCACATTTCGTAAGGTTATACATATTTATAGATAAAACATTTTTCATACATTAAATAACCTTCTTGCATGAAGATGACGTTAGTTCAGTTATTTTCTTAATTTGACTTTTCTCTGATACCTCTATCATTAAGAAATTTTTAACCATGAATAAAAAATAATATTTAGCAGGTAATAGACCTCATTGAGAAGGATCTTCTTTTGATTGGATGCATCGGGTTAGAAGAAAAGCTTCAAGAAAGAGTAAGAGAATCTATAGGGACCCTTTCTGGAGCCGGTATTAAGATTTGGGTTCTGATTGGGGACAGTATGGAGACAACAGCAAGCATATGTTGTGGTGAGTTGGTTTAAAATGAGAGTTCTATTTCTTTCTTCTAGTACTTCCTTTCTCTTTATTAAGATTCTAATTATTTGTTGTTTCCTCCTTTGTGCCTGCAACAACTTATCTTCTGTAGCCTGCAACTTGATTAAGAATGACATGGAGAAATTTATCATCAGTTCGGATGCAGCTGGAAGAGTTGGAGAGGGGGTAAGCAGCAATATCTTGTTTACACAGTGTTGCTTGTATGCAAATTGGAAAGATCTACCTTCACATCATTTTTTGTTAATGGAAATCATGTTGTTAGGAAGAAGAAGAAGTCAAAAACAAGTTAAAGGAAGCACAGCTGTGTCTTCGAACGACGTCTGAACCTAAGTTGGCACTTATAATAGATGGGAAGTGTTTGACGTATGCATTAGAACCAAGTTTACGAGGGATGCTGCTAAACTTGTGCTTGAATTGTAGTTCAGTTGTTTGCTACCGTGTTTCTCCTTCACAGAAAGCAGAGGTAGGTTCTGGACGTAACTTGAGTAAATTATTTCTGATTTGAGTACCAAATGGAGCATGAAATAGAATTGTAAAGAAGCTTTATGGATGCTTGTTGTGGTTGATGTTTTATTTTAAATGAGCTGTTAATGCATCGCAGAATACTTGACTTTATTGTGCTTTGGTTCAGTGTCTGTGATCGTATCAGCATGTATATGAGTTTGTTTTTGTATTAGAAAATGTTGCGGTTAGAAGTCCATGCCAGTTCATATGATAAATGCAATTCTATTATGTAACTCTATCCTTAGAAAATTAAACGAAAAGTTCCTGCCTTGGAGTTTATAATGTTCATGCTCAGACAACTGTGTCATCATGTTTCTAGGTTTATAATTTGATCTACTTTTACCCATATTTACTACAGCGTGGATTGCAAAAGGAAAAAGACATTTTTTTTTTTTGGTGTTGTGGGTCCCCCGGTGGCGGTGGCACCTGCCGCGGGGGTGGTGGGCGGCGTGGTGTGGGGGGAGTGTTTTGGGGTTTTGGTGATCTGGATTCCAAGAAGATTCTACTGGACCTATACTGGAGTTTGTCCAATTTTGGCTGTGGAATTCTCGGAATAACAGTTGAATTTGCAGTGCATTGGTTAAAAGTGGCACGCATTTTTCATTGAAGGCCAACTCTTTTTGTCATGAACAACGTGGGAAGTTCTGGGCTTCCGATGTTGCTTCAACAATGAGATTGGCCAAATTTTGGACAGTGGAGTCACTTAGAAATTAAGAGGATGTGGAATAGTTAATTAAGTTTAGAGCTTTAATACTTCAGTCTCCATTTGGTTGGAGTATTGAACTCTAATGTTGAGCATCTGCTTTGACGTAAAAGAAATGATATGAGAAGTCTGTTTTGTTAATATCGGCACTTGGGGATCATCGTTAAAATGTTGCAGATGGCCCAACAAATCCAGCACGTGAAAGTGGAAATATAATAGGTTTCAGTTGGACTTAAGAATGTTAAATTCTTCCTTTTTAAAAGACAAATAATTGCTTTTGTTCAGCTGTCCTTTCCATTCTCCTTCATGAATGTGCTTTTACTGTGCATTACAAAAAGGTATGCTTTTATTTCTTCTTTTTCCTTTCCTTCTGTAAGAACACAATAGTTGTTAGGTATTAACCAAAACAGTGCTTAGCAGGTAACAACTCTGGTAAAAAAACATGCACACAAAATTACCCTTAGTGTTGGTGATGGTGCCAATGATGTTAACATGATTCAAGCTGCTCATATTGGCGTTGGAATAAAGGGGCAGGAAGGGACAGAAGCAGTGAGGGCTAGTGATTTTGAAATTGCCGAGTTTCGTTTCCTCACGGATTTGCTTCTTGTGCATGGACGGCAATCTTCCCTTAGGTCATGGAAGGTCCGAATTTCTTTTAGTTCCGAAACTATATTAGCATCTCTTTTTTTTATGGTTGCATACATGACAATTTTTTTGCTGCAGTTGGTGGAGCACTTCTATTGTAAGAATCTTACCTTGACATTGACCCAACTTTGGTTCTCCTTGCAAACGGGATTTTCTGGTCAGAGGTTCTACAAGAACCAGTTTCCGTCATTGTGCGAACTCATTTTCACAGCGCTGCCTGTGATCGTTGTGGGGCTTTCTGATAAGGTAGTTCCTTTTTTCAGCAAATACAATTGGCTTACTTTGTCAATTTACGTTAAACACTTATCAGAATAACTTATCTCAAAATAATTTTTTTTATTTTGAGTGGGGCTTTCTGTTGATTTGATTGTCTTTTTATAATTAATTTTTAGGGAAATCTTAATTGATATATTTTTCTTATGTTCCTTCTCAGGATGTCAGTGCATCCCTTGCTAAGGAGTGCCCTCAACTGTATAAGAAGGGAAAAGACTTCTATTTTCGTTGGAGAGTAGTACCGAGATGGGCATTATTTTCTATCTACCAATCTCTGATCTTATATTACTTTGTCACTGCTTCCTATAGAAGTGCTAAAAGTTCATCAGGAAAGATGTTTGGTCTATGGGATGTCAGCACAATGGGTTTTACTTGTTACATAGTAACAACGAACTTGCGACTTCTTCTGCTGTGTGAATCAATTACAAGATGGCATTACATTAGTATTGGAGGAAGTATTCCTGCATGGTTTGTTTTCCTTTTTTTTTATCCAAGAATTAGGACTCCAATGCAGTTGGAGGTGGGTTCTTTTTTTTTCTTTTTCTTTCTGTTTTTGTATATCTTCATGAGACCCTTCAATCTAAATGTTGACTCTTACTTTCTTTTTCCTTCGGTCACTGCAGGAGAATGTTAATTTCACTATAAACGTCTTGATGAGTGCACCCTATTTTTACCTCACCCTTCTTCTCGTTCCCGTTGTTGCTCTTTTGGGTGACTTCATCTGCAAAGAGTAAGAAATTAGTATCTGATGTCTCAAGTGGCTTTTATATATGGAACAAGTTTCCTTTCCTGTGTTATAAAGCAGGTTATGCATGTTTTCGCAGATATGATCAACAACTTGGCTTATTGTTTTTAGACAGCTTCAGGCTTGATTGCCCAAGCCTGTAGTAAGGCATCGTTGATATGATTCATATAGTTTATTTTGTAACAAATTACCATACCTCCTTTTTCTTTTCTTCTTGCCTTTGGAACAATACCACCTTCATAATCTTCTTATTCTTGCTTTTGCCGCAAGGTAACACATCTTCTTGTTAGTATTCTGTTGTGATGAGCAACGCGATTCCAAGAGCATTGGCCTGAATGGTTTTCCGTCCTATGATGAATTAGACTGGAATGTGTCTTCATGAATCAACTTAAAGTGTTGACCACTTTTAGTTTGCTTCCTGTTGTCAACCAACTGTGGTGAATGCTTTTTCAACGGGCACACTTGCTGTTGTCCGTTTGGTGACACATGAGGCTAGAACTAAGGATCTCAAAATTACGTCATCCGATTTAAGAAAAAAGAAAGCATTGTTGTGATCCACGAGAACTCTGATCACAGACAATATATGCCTATGCCTATGGCATGGTGAAAGCTTCCACACTATTTTGCACTTGGAATTTTCTTTTTCACATTGAACCACATGCTGTAGATTAATAGATTTAGAAAAATAATTTGCACTTGAACATCTTTGGACTGAAGGGAGAAACAGCTTGATTTGCATGTATATGTTGCCCCCAGTAGTAATTAGTTTGTGTGGATGTAGGGTTCAAAGATGGTTCTTCTCCTATCAGATTGTTCAAGAAAAGCACAGGGGCGAGGTTGAGAACCCGTTTAGGCCAGCAGAGGCAAGTGAAAACGGAGAAGGAGAAGGCTTTTCTCTGTATGAAAATCATGCAGAGTCGCTACGCTTCAGAGAAGCAGCCAGCGCAGAACAGATACTTGCCCCGTTCAGCAATGACAGCAGACTAGATGGCATGAGGAAGGACAAAGGAGTAGCATGTAGTCAAACTGACGATATCAAAACTATTTCTAACAACCGTTCTTCGATGTTTAAGGATAAGACCACCAGGGCAGGACCCTCACACGTCATGGAAGGACACGATCTATCGCGTTGAAGAAGAAAAGACTTGGTCTGCTGCCAAGAAAAACATTGGAATCAGCGGCCCACCGATCCTTAAGGAAATTTCAGTCGTAATGGACGACGTGTGAATGTATGACGTTAAAGTATTGTAAAATATCCAAGTTTGAGGCTTTGCCATCTATACATGTGTGTAAGATATAAGCTCAAGTATACGAGCGTTTCGTAAGATATTTTCATAATATCAAAGCCTTGTGTATTAAGTAAATTTCCCTTTGTTCAAACCCTCTTTTTCTTCTAAAGGAGATACTCATCATCTCAGCTTCCACCAAAGGGTTGAGCACATACAGGCTTTGCTTTTGACACACTAGTGTCTAAGTCATTTTTAGCTGCAGAGCGGGTTATCAAACTGACAGAAGTGTGCAATATGATACTACGAGGATTGGCACATCCCTAGAAGCTGTAATTGCTTTCTCACACAAAGTGGAAAAAGAAGAAAGACTAAAAATTAGGAATTTTCTATATATTGTTTTCTTGCAAAATTGTACAAGAACTATCCTATTTACAATATAAGGATTGTAGTTCGAAAGAATAAAAGAAAAAAAAATCCTATTGTGTACAAACTAACTTCTCAAACAACTTGATTTTAATAATGAACAAATCATGCCATATGATAAGTATCCCACAGCGAATCATGGAAAAATCAAAAGGAATATACACGTATATCTCTAACACTACCCTAAGCTAAAGGTTTTGGTAGCTTGTAGATCTTTAAAATGCCAAGCTTACTCACTAGATAAGAGTGTTGTCTCTCACAAAGGGCTTTCATGAAGATATTTGTAGGTTACTTTGTAGTCCTTACTTCTTTGGTCTTGATAATGCCTTTTTGAATCTTGTCTAGTGTAAAATGATAGTTTACCTTAAAGTGCTTCATTCTCTCATAGATTATTAGGCTTACTACAAGTTTGAGTGCAACATCACTGTCACAAAATAAATGAG
Organism: Casuarina cunninghamiana; assembly: GCA_028551485.1. Classification (NCBI taxonomy): domain Eukaryota; kingdom Viridiplantae; phylum Streptophyta; class Magnoliopsida; order Fagales; family Casuarinaceae; genus Casuarina; species Casuarina cunninghamiana. The sequence goes on along the minus strand of CM052363.1, from coordinate 7,610,954 downwards.
TCAATCTTCTTGCCCATACTTCAAGATCTTGAAGTAGACCTCTTGTCCAAACAATTTCACAAGTAGTCTTGGTCATGATTTGATACTATGATTCAATAAATGACAAAGACATAGTTGATTATTTCTTTGTCTTCCATAATAATAAAGAATCCCCTAAGTTACATAAAACCTATCATCGATCTTTTGTTTATAGGACATGTGGCATAATGAGTGTCATAATAGTTGTTTATCTCCATGTTGCAAGTCTTGGACAAAAGAATTCCTATTTTCAAACTTTCCTTCAAATATTTTACAATTTCAAAGTTGCATTTTAAGATTGTTTCAAATTACGCATAAATTGACTAAGGATCTTAACAATATAAAAAATATTAGGTCATGTCATAGTAAGCTAAATGAGCTTCCTAACAAGTTTGATAGCTCAAAGGATCCTTAACTATGGGATCCTTATCCACTGATGATTCCCCCACATCATATGTGGTTGTAATCAATATCATATTCTACACCAAAGGAATGATTGTTGCCCTACACCTTGATTAAGTAGCTTCAGATATAATCTCCAAAATGTATTGGCATTAACTGAGATAGATTCACCTTTTTGAACAAGCCATCTCTATGCCAAAAAAGTATTTGGGCAACCTAAATATTTCTTAAGACCCTTAATAAGGGATGCATCATTTCCCATGATTAGTCATGCTTGGATTGTTTAAACTAAGCAAATGTGAGAGTAGTAGTTAATAATGTACTACTATTATGATGCCTACTAGAGTTCATATAAGGATTTACAGACATGACATACCTAAAACTCCCCTTATCTGCATAATTCTTAAAGGAAATCCATGTGAATCTATTTTTTTAAGTCACTATGGAGGAAAGCATTGTGGATACTCATTTAGTCAAAAGACCAATCTTAAAAAGTAGCAATGCTAATGAAAGAACAAATATGACCTTTTTATCCTTGAGCGAGAAAGTGTTTTGATAATCAATATATTCCTTTTAATATATCTTTTAGCCACCAAATGGGCATTGTAGTGCCCAACTAAACCATTTGCTTGGTACTTTATCTTTTGTACACACATTTACACCCAATGGATTTGTAGTGAGAAGGCATGGAAACAACATCCTAGTTGCACTTAACAAGTGCACAAAGTTAAGCTTTCATGGCCTATTGCTATTTTGAATCCTTTGTAGCTTCATGATAAGAAGATGGTTCCTATTCATTGGAGATATAGCTAATGCAATACAAGTGATTCGGAGAAAGCTTAGCAAAATTTATATACAATGAGACAAGAAACCAAGTTAGGCCTGAGCAAGCTACCTTAGATTTGGCTTAGCCGGCTAACCAATCCTTAGATTGGCTATTGGGAGAGTGGTAAGGCTTGGTAAGGAACCCAATGAATGGGTTAGGTTGATACAAAACTACCCCTAACTAGACCAAGTGTGTTCGACTTGCCCCTAAGGTATTGATTAAGAATAAAGGATTATGTTGCTCCTATTACATTAAGTCGAACTATTCAAGGCCTAACTCATGAGAAAATTAGGTTTGTTCATGATGTCTTTAATGATTAGAGCATCTATGTGTGGATCTTTGGAAAATTTGGAAGAAAAGGGCTTTGACATGTGTAAAAGAAAGGGAAGATAGCCAACAAGTGAGTAAATTATTTCCTTATTGCTATGTTAACTTTGTATAATAAGAGGCCTGATTATATCGGCTTAATTCCTAACCTAAATAAGAATTGAGTTTAGGTTAGGAATAGTAACATATGGATCTTTTCCTTATAAGCACCAATACACCCCTTTAAGCCAAAGATTTGTATAGATCAAATACTTTCAGCTTGAAAATAAGATGTCAGTGTTGTTTGCTACAAAGTGCTTTTGTCAATAAGTTGGTAGGTTATTCCTTGGTATAGTTGTAGCATGTCACTGTAATTTCTTGCTTGAGCTTTTCTTTCACATAGTGACATTCCACTTTTATATACTTTGTATGCTTATGAAAAATCAGGTTCACTGCTATATTTTTTGTAGCTTTATTATCGTAGTGTAGTAATGTTGGAAGCTTGATGTAGAATTTAAAATACTTTAATAAACCAATGATCTATACAATCTCACATGTGGTGACTTGCATAGCTTAATATTCTGCCTTTGTTAAAGAAAGTGACACTATTGGTTACTATTTAGAGCATTATGATATCAAAAATTAGTAGTAAATCTCCTTGTCATGGGACATAAATAACTTCAAAGTATGACATGGAGGGAAATATAAGAGCAAGACCTAAATAACTCTTCAAATATCTAATCACCTTCATTGTTGCATCCATCTGTGACTACTTTGGTGTGTGCATGAATTGGTTAAAGAGTTGAACTGGAAAAATGATGTTAAGTCTAGTAATTGTTAAGTAGATCAATTTGCCAATGAGCCTCTAATAGACCAAAATGTCTTCAAGTGGCAAATCATCTATCTGTCTAGGGAGCTTGCATTATACTTTATGCTAGTGAACTTTTTATCCTACTTCATAAGAGTGATTAACAACTTTGCATTAGCTAGACCAACTTCATGTATTAGTACTAATGTATATTTGCTTTGACTCAATGAGATTGCTTTTGGTAAACAACCAATTTTAATGCCTAGAAAGAACTTTGTTTGACCGAAATCTTTTATGGAAAAGGTAGCATGGAGATACTATTTAAGATCTACAATGTTGCCCCGACTATTTTCTATTATCAATATATTATCGATATAAATAAGTAAAGCCACAAAGGAACTACCTTTGGTCTTAGTGAATAAGGAATTGTCATGATAAGATTGATAAAAACCATGTTGAAGAAGGGCATGGGTGAATTTAGCATCTCGTTGGCAAGATATTTGCTTTAACCCATATAAGAACTTTTGCAATCAACATACTACGTGCTCCTCTTGAGTGCAAAATCCAAGTAGAAACTCCATATAGACCTTTTCAGAAAAATCATTATGAGAAAAACATTTTGGACATTTATTTGGAGAAGTGGCCATTCATGAACAACAACAATAGTGATGATGAAATGGGTAGTGACATGTTTCACTATTAAAGAAAACATATCTTGAAAATTAATCCATTTGCATTAACTAAAACCTTTGGCCATGGGGCCAGACTTGTATATCGCAATGGTGCCATAGCACAATACTTCACCTTGTAAACCTATTTACATTCGATTGGATAATGATGAGAGGATAAGAAAACCACATCCCATGTATGATTAGTTTTAAGAGTAGTGATTTCATTATCCATGATAACTACTTGTTTAGGGTCAATGATGACCTCATGAAAGGTGGAACATTTATGTATGGTAGAGATAGTGGCTATGAAGTACTAGTAGTGAGGTTGATTCTGAGTAAGTAAAACATAGTTGGAAATTAGATAAAGAGATGTGGAGGTGGTAGTGTCAAGTAAGGTAGAGCATAAGTAGTTAGAGGTCTCGATGGGTGGATGGTTGATGCAATAACAACAACAAAGTGAGGTGTCCAAGGAGGAGTTTAGAGGAAGGTCGTGTGAGGTAATGGTTAGAGAGTCAGACATTAGATAAGTAGATATAAGGGGCATAGGTGTTAGAGGGTCAAGGAGTTCAAGGACATCGATTGGTAAATGTGGTTATGTATAGGTATCACCAAATTGTAAGTCTAAAGCTAATGGAGCAAGCAAGCTAGCTAGTGCTCAATTAGATGAAGAAAGATAAAAAGGGAAAACATGCTTATGAAAAACTACATCATAATTGACAAAAAAATTAAGATTAAGGATTATAAAAATGGTAACCCTTCTAAGAAGAAGGGCAATCCATGAAAATGCAAGGAAAGACATGAGGATTGAATTTATTATGTATGGCCAAGGTAGTGGCATAACACTAATAGCTGAAAACTCGGAAGTGTTTGCTGATAAGTGGTTTTCCAAACAAGTGTTTAAAAGGCTAATATCATGAAGGGAAGAAGAAGGAAGATGGTTAACAATGTGTATGGTAGTGAGGAGACATTCTTCCCGTAATTGAGGGACATGGGCTTGAAATATCAAAGCTTAAGCCACATCTAATAAATCACAATGTTTGCAATTAACAACTTTATTTTATTGTGAAGTATGAACATAAGAGGTTTCATGGGCAATCCCATAGACAAACAAAAAAGATCAACATTCAAATGAAAAAGGAACTTGATGTTGTTGTTAGAACATATATGTATGATAATAGATCTAAATTAGGTTTGAATCGTGGAGATAAAATGTTGGATTTTCGAAAAGGGAAAGCTTGACTCTTGAAATTAAAGAGAAAAGTCCAAGTGGCTCGGGAAACTTTTTCCAAGTGCCATTATGGTTAGGTGTTCGACGAGGATCCCAAATATCCATATGAATCAACTTAAAGATGAAACTAGTCTTAGAGTGGCTATCAGGAAAAATGAGTTGCATTTGTTTTGCTAAAGGGCAAATTAGGCAAGAGAAAGAGTTTGGACAAGAAATTGATTTTCAATGGGTCAAGTAGATTTTTAAAGAGAAATGACCAAGCCTTTGGTGCCAAATATCATAACTAATATTATTAATAAAACTTGAATTACAACCAAAAGTTTATGTTAAAGTACAAAAATTGCTTTTTAGGGATTGTAAAAATTGAGAGAAAATATAATTAAAATGAAATGGAATTAAAGAACATAGACTAGTTTGATCAAAGCTCTAGCCTTACAGTATTGAAATACACAAAAATAATTGAAAAACATGGCTATACAATTATTATCACGGGTTAACTTGGTAATGGATAACAAATTGTGGTGAAACTATGAGGCATATAAAATATGTGTGACGCATAGTGAGGGGTAAGGGGTGTAGGAACCAATATGTGTGATAAGGCTATTGGATTTATCAGGGATTGTAATTGAAATTGGTGCAACACATGGATAATAACAATATAAAATACTTAAATCATAAGTGATATGATCACTTGCCCTAGAATCAATAATCCATGAAGAATAAATGAGCTTTTAAGATGAAACAATACTTATAAAGGGGTTAAAATTAGAAAGGCCACATATGATTAAGAAGGGTGATGAGTGTTTGTTGCTGATCAGGACTTAAATTAAGCCTATGGTCCCACTAAAAAAACTACCAAGAATGGGTGACTAAAGGCCTAATAAACCTACACACAAATAAGGAGGTAAAGGTGGATTAAGGTAACAATGAAGTCTAAAAAAGGTTGGAGCTTCATAGCTAAATTTAGGTGGTAAACCCAAAATCACTAGGAGGTGGTGGGTCATAGTGTCAACATGATGGGCCAAAGGTCTAGACCTCCTAGTTTTAGTTTTGGACCCATTGTGTTGCTTGGGCTTCCAACCTAGGAGTAATGATAAATCTATTTTTATTAAGTTATTTTACTTATTTTAAACAATAAATAATGCAATGTTTCTAAGAAAATATTTAAATTTCTCTTTATTTACTTAAATTTGCCTTGTTTATGTAGCATAAGGAGGAGTGGAGAAAAAAGATGAGTGTGAAGAACTTGATGCTTATTGTGTAGCAAAATATGATTAGAATCTCAAGATCAAGAGAGTCAAGATAAGCTTGGGCTTTGGGTGATTGTTATTAGACTTTTCATTGTTGTTGGGTTTTCTAAATAATTGAAAAACCTAATTATGTTAGGAGCTCAAAGCTCAATTAATGTAAGAATTCAAAACCTAATAAGTTTAGGTATCCAAAACCCATTTCTATTGGGATAGAAGATAAGTTTAAACCCTAAAATCTATTTAAGAGACAACAAGAGGCAAAAGAAAGAAGAAAAATGAAATTTAGCACAACTCATGAAAGAAGATAAGAATTTAAGAATTTCTTGAATAAAAGACAAAAAGGATGATAGACTTCCTATTCTTTGATTCTAGATGCCTTGTTTAATTCTTACAATAGTTTTGTTTTGTTATTATATTATGTTTTAATTTTCTTTTGTTAGAGCAATGATGTAGCCTAACTATAATGATGTGAATTTTATAGTTTTCTATGCTTTGCAAGATTTTTTTATTTATGTAAGTTATATATTATTGTGCTTAATACTTTTAAGTAATTGGGCACCATTTGAATGATTTTTTTTTTATAAAAAAATAACATCACTTCATTAGACAAAAAGAAACAAATTAATAAATGATTTGTTTTAAAAAAATATTATTTGACAAAGTCAAAGTTGTCATGACCTAGAGATGCCTTGACAAAAATTGTAGGATGCCCATCATTATACAACATCAAACGTCGAAAACAAGCCATCTTGTCTTTGCAATATTGATGGGCTGTTTAATATTCATCAACTTTTTGGTGTACGCCATTACTAAATCATTGAGTTATGTAGGTTTATTACCTGAAATGTTTGGTGAGAGGAAGCTTCGTCAATACAACTCCTTCTAAGGGAGGATCATAGAAAACTCCATGAACTTCACCATTCGTCGGGAGCTCAATCCGGCGCTTCCTATAAGCAGCCATAAGAACTTGCGCAATGTCGGAGACTGGGCTTCCTTGTGCCTTTGCATGCACACAAATCTTTGTTCCAATGAAGAAAAAGATAATGGAGAAGAACATGCACAGAGTCGGTATCCCAAGGCCCAAGACCCAGCTCACAGAGTCTTGGATATAAACCACTATAGTTTGAGTGATTAACAAGACCACTGTGAACGTGGTGTAAAAGTAGTTAAAGAAAATGTTGATTCCTTTTCTTCCTTCATTAGTGGTTGGATCAAATTGACCACACCAAAAGGGCTTCTACAAGGCCTAACTCCAACAGCGCCTACGGACAAAAAGGCTAGTTGAGCTGTGGTAAGAGTCAACCATTTACCAAAGACTTGTTCTTGGCTGCATGGTGGAGGCCGAAGCTGCAGCATCTAGGCTGTCAGAGTCATTATCACCATTCTCTGTCGATTGATTCATCAAAGTCAACAAACATTAAATAAATACGTGAAGTTATAACGTTTCATGAACGATGAAAGTACCATTTGACAGAGATACTTGGAAAAAAGGAGTAGGCTAGAAATAAACAAAAGAAAGATGAGAAATTAGTGACGATCAAGCAAGGTGTAAGAGGTTATGTATTAAAACTCTTGGTAGTTCAGTGTGCACTTTGAGTTTACCCAACCATGGAAAATCTATGGATGCTAGGAGGCTTTAGAAGCCTCTTGTGACTGTAGACTGTTTGTCCAACGTGAACCCCATGAGCACAGATTCACCATATAGTTATTGTGACCTCATTCATGTAACTATTCCACTCTCAATTATTCCTAGGTTTACGACAAAGGAAGTGGATGGTGGAGGAGTGAGAGCCACCATCACCAGTGCTTCTTTAAGTTTCAGGAACAATTAGACCAAATGCCTAAAAGCTACGAATGTACAAATAACTCTAAGAATAAATCCTATGAAAGTCTTATAAAGGAAAATCATTCTTCGTAAAACAGTTATCTTGATTTTAATGTTGCAATCTTCATGTGCACTAAATAATATCATATTAATGAAAGATAGAAAAGAGTGGCATATATACCAAAAGTCATGCGAAGGATGAAAAGGCAACTGTCTAGAACATGCCGACATAGGCATCCGAAATGAAAGCACGAACCAAGGGCCCAAAGTTGGTCACACCCGACCACATGTTAATAACATTTGAAGCAAAAACTTGATCCATGTCGAACTTTCTCATCAAGTAGACCATGAAGTTTGCTAATAATCCAAAAATAATCAACCTTTCAAACATTTCATTTACTGCACGCCCATTAATGCCATCAGCTTTCCCTTCATCTACAAATTATGTATCATGCATATTCATTATTTGTAGCCTACGTGTGTGTAGACTGCCGCATGTGAGTGTGTGTGTGTGCACGCGTGCGTGTGTGAGTGTGAGAGAGAGAGAGAGAGACCTAAGATGAATGGCATAGCCTTCCATCCACCAGGCTTTCTTTCCATTATATACGACTCTGACCGAATTTTATTGTCCATCTGTTCTTGTTCTTTCCCCAAGGATGGTGTTTCTGACGATGGCTGCAAAGGTATGTGGAAGCACTTGGTGCTGCAGTACAGCCAAGATGAGCTTGAATGCTTTCTCTTATCCTCTAGTGCCATTTCCTTTCTCCATTCAGCTTTAGTTTCTACAGCCTTTTCAAGGCGTCTAAGGAGCCTAATTTGAGCTTAGGAAATTTGCTTCTTGCACAGCTGTAGTTATAGCCAAAGGGAGAGAGAAAAAAGACAAAAGCTGTGAGGCAAGTGGACGATGGAATGGTCGAATCTCCGTAAATGTGAGTTATAAGATTTGAAAGACAAAAGCGTTGACCTGTGCTTCTACCAGTCCAACATCAAAAGGGTCCCCTCCATCATCAAGTAGAAGAGTAATCTTAGTGTGTTTTTGTTTGGATCTTTTACTTTTAGCTTACCTTGGGAGCCACCCATTTACCCGAGATATGTCCCAACCATTGGACGAGTGATCCTGCCTTGAAAGCCGATTTTTGTGCCCACGTGAATTGTATGAACTTTGTTAAGTGTTTGACTATAGGATCGAGTTAATGGCCTTTAAGTTAGGAAATCTCGGAGATTCAGGGGCACAAACTTCTTCTTACCACCTCTACCTATTTTGGTATCACAAACACAGCACATAACAGCTCTTTGGGATATTGCAACCTTCAATGAATCTCAAAAGGGAAATTCAACCTTGTTTTAATAAAATTTCATACATACCCAGTTTAGTACACAAAAAGAGCTTATATACTCTGTTCTTCCTTCCCGCCATTATATTGATGAATAGAGGCCTAGCTTCCTACTACTAGCTATTCATTATAGCTTTTCTTACAACAAAAGTATGGGATTTTATAGTAACTTCTTAGCCCCCAAAACATGTCTTCACTAGCTAGTCTTGGCCTCCCCCTAGTCATTCAAAACCCTGTCATCCTCTTATCTTGGTAATGAGCCTACCGTGACTTGAAAGCTCTTGTTCTGTTGTTCTGCTCTTTGCCTCTTTCCATGCTAGCTCTTTCTTGGCACACATAATAGACCTCCCTCCTTGTTATTGACCTTGTCCTCAAGGTCAAAGATGGGAAACGACTCTTGTAGCTTAACAATTACCTCCTAAGTAGCTTATACGAGAGACAATCCTTACTAGTGCACTAAAACTTCAAGCTAACCTTTCCCTTTTCTCTTATCTAGTATGGCCTATGGCATTGCCAACACCCCATCCCCATTTTCCAGTAACTCCAAGAGTTTAGCTTGTACCTTATCATTATTACCTAAGTGTTGTTTCAAATTTGAAACATGGAACACGGGATGGATTTTGGTGCTTTTAGGGAATTTCAGCTTATATGCCACTTCACTACTCCTTTTCTCTATCTCAAAGGGGCCATAAAATCTCATACTCAACTTGTTGTACCTTCTCAAGGCCATAGATATGTGTCTATAAGGTTGCACTCACAAGTATACCTTGTCCCCTTCCTAGAAGTGAACATCCATTCTCTTCTTATCATAGAGATTTTTCATACTATTTTAGGCTATTGCCAACTTCTTTTTGAGTTGTTTCAATACTTGATCTCGGTTGTGGAACTCTTTTTCTACAAAGTTGACTATTATGGATCCTAGAACATAGGTCAGCAAAATTGGTGGGGCTTTTCCATATACAATTTCATAAAGAGTCTTCCCACTTGTAGTTTAAACACTAGTGGTGTAGCAGTATGAAGCCTAAGGCAGCCATTTACACCATTCTTTTGGTTTGTCGCCAATGAAACAACTTAGGTACATCTAAATCACCCAGTTAGCAACCTCTGTTTGACCATCCATTTGAGGATTATAGGCTATTGACATGTTAAAACTAGTTCCTTGTAGCCTAAATAGTTCTTGCCAAAAGTTGCTTGTAAATGTAGACCCCTTATCACTCACTATAGACTTTAGCATACCATACAACTTAAAGATATGTTCAAAGAATATTTGAGCTATAGTATGAACTAAATGAGAACAAGTAATTAGGATAAAATGTCCAAACTTTGAGATCATAGCAACTACCACAAATATAGACATCTTACCTTGGCAAGGAGGTAATACATTTATAAAGTCCATAAAAATATTGGTCCAGATTTGTGTAGGGATTAGGAAGGGTTGTAAAAGGCTTGGCATAGAAAGATTTTTCCACTTATGCTATTGGCACATCCCATAATGCTTAAAAAAGCTCAAGACATCCTTGCTCATCTGTCTCTAATAGAATACAAACTTGATTCTATGAAAGGTCTTGTAATAACCCTCATGAGTTCCATTATGAAACTTTTATACTATAATTGGTATAAGGGTTGAATCTTCTAAGAGGTATATCATTTCCTTCCAAAAAGTAACACCATCCCGGTATTCCCATAGACCTATTACCTCTCCACTATTAATGTTTTTTATTATCTCCTTAAGTGACTTGTCCTCCTACACAACTTCCTTTACTGTCTCCAACCACATTGGTAAAGGGCTAGAGATTTCTCATAACCTTCCCCCTAGCTGCTTTCCCTCCTACAAGTCCAAAGCTTCTTCCTTGTCCTCAGATTCTCCCCCTAACTAATAAGCTTTACCCTTCCTTTATAAAGCATAGTAACTATATTCTCCTTGCTTGGTTTGTACTCAATTGAGAAGTCATAACCCATTAGCTTTGCTAGCCACCTCTGTTGAGCAAGTGTAGCAATTTACTGCTCTTATAAGTACATCAAGCTCTTTTAATCTATCCTAACAAATAAATGGCTTTCTTAAAAGGTGGTGTCTCCAATGTTACACAACAAGAATTAAAGCAAGCATTTATTTATCGTAGGTGGAAAGTGATGCATTTCTACCATGTAACACCTCACTAAAGTAAGCCACCGGTATTTTATCTTGGACCAACACTGCTCTCACTCCCGAGCTACTTGCATCATATTCTATAATTAAGGGTTTGCTAAAATCTAGAAGTCCCAACACAAGGTTTCTATGAGCACTTTTTTTAAGGTTTTGAAGGTTGCCTTTACGTTATCCCCCCATCCAAAGGCATCTTTCTTTAAAAAGGTGGTTAGTGGTTCAACTATCCTATAGCAACCTTCCACAAACCTTCTATAGTAACCTAGAAGCCCTTTAGCTCCTTCAGGTTTTGAGGTATTGGCCAATCCAAGATTGCTTTTACCATAAAGGCATCCATCAAAGCCCCCTAACCCAAGATGCAATGCCCTAGGAACTTAATAGACTTCTAGCTAAAAGCACACTTGGATTTCTTAACATAGAGATAATGGTCCCTTAATTGCTTGAATGCAACCTCTAAGTGCTTGAGATGATCATTCCAGCACTTCCTATAAATTAGAATGTCGTTGAAGAAGACCAAGGTTGTCTTCTTAAATAACTCCTTAAAGACCAAATTCATGAGATTGGAAAGTAGAAGGAGCATTCACTAACCTGAAGGGCATCACCAAGAATTCGTAATGCCCATAGTGGGTTTAAAAAGTCATTTTCGAGATGTCATTTGGGTGGATTCTAATTTGGAAGTATACAGATTTTAGATCCAGCTTAGAAAAGGCTTATGCCCCTTTCAATTCATCTAATAATTCATCCACCATTGGAATTAAGAACTTATCCTTAATTGTTTGTTTGTTAAGAGCCTTGAAATCCACACATAATCTCCACCCTCTATTTAATTTCTTTACCAGTAGAACTAGGGCAAAAAAAAGGCTGGTACTCAACCTTATGGTTCTTGTAGAGAAAAGGTCCACCATATTTTCCAATTCTATTTTTTGGTGGTAAGAATATCTATAGTAGCTAATTAAGATTGCCTCCAATCCCTCCTTTAATTGTATATTATGATCATGAGTCCTTATAGGAGGAAGGTTAATTAGGTCCTAGAAAAAGGTCCTCAAATTGTTGGAGAAGCTTATCCAACTTTGCTCGGACAACATGGTCCAATTTTGCTTCAATTGCTTCCTCATCATCCTCACTTGCCTGCTACTCCTCTCTCATTCTGTTTAAGGATTTGTAGAATCTATCACCACGTCTTGGCTTCCCAATTATGTCAAAACAAATCTTATCTTTCCTCATTGAATTTTTGTCTTGTTGTTTCCTTGGGTTGCCATAGTTGTCTATCCTATTTAACATCACGAGCACGCCTTGTAGCCAAAACTCCATTCCATTATGGTGAAGTCCCACATTATTTTACCAAGAATGTGTAGCCATTGACACCTTAAAACTACTTTAGTACCTTGTAAATATAGCAAAAAAAAAATCAAGTTTCATGTGAACCCCTTAAAGCTTCACCTCTACATCTTTACATAAGCCTTGACTCCTCAATTTGCCTTATCCAACAACCGTGACCATTATCTTTCCTTCACCTTCCTAGACTAACCCAAGTTTCTTAGCCATGTGAGAACCCACAAAATTGTGGGTACTATTAGAGCCAACCAAGAAGTGTAACTTTTCATTGTTGTCTATAACATAACCTTCCATTACCATTGTTTCTGATGTATTGGCCCCATACATCACATTTAAAGATATTTCCACATGTTCCTCTTCTATGTCAAGTTTCCCCCATTCACTACTACATATTCATCCTCACCATCATATTGCCAAGACCCTTGTAAAATGAAGAGTTGCTCGCACTTATGTCCACGAACAAAGCATTCACCACAATTAAAGGAAAGTCCATTACATTTCCTATCTTGCAATTCTGCTCGAGACATTTTCCTCAAGGGAACACTAACCTTAAGGGGGGCTGTAGTGGGATTAATAGCTTGCTTAGGAGGAATGAGAGTAGTTTCTTGTCACTAGCACAATGTTCATAAAGTCTAGCATATTTCATAGCATTAGCTAATGTCAAATGTTTCTTGGTAGCGACCTCCATTCTAATGGCTTCCTTTAACCCACTACAAAGCCTTTAACAATTTAGGATTCTATAAGGTCTCCAGCCCTTAAGAGTTTACGAGAATATTCCTTATGGTACTCTACAACAGAGTGGGTTTATTAAAGCTTGGTGGGCTCCCCACAGCCACTAAGAAATTTAGAGGGGCTACACCTGTGTACCAACTCTTTTTCTAATGCCTCCTATGGGATAAGGGCACCATGGTATTTAGTTTTAAGAAGTTGAAACCATACCTGAGCATCATCCACCAAGTTCCAAGTAGCCCAAGAAACCTTGTCAACCTCTGATGTATTGTGGAAGTCGAAGCAATGGGCAATTTGATGTATTGCCATCAAATCATGGGAACTCCATTTTGATTCTACGTGGTTTGCATTGTCCAAGAGCAGCACTAGGTTCATCATCCTTCTTTTCACTATCATCCCTAAGGACCTAGGAAGAGCTCTCCCCTCCTAATCCTTCTAATTCCCAATCCCCTTCTTATTGCAACCCTAATTGTCCTTTTCCTTAATTACCTAATTGCCTTTTTCCTTTTTAATATTCACCACATTACCCTCATACCTAATTTGCTCCTTTGAAACCCAAGCTACTATTGTTCACTTCACCCATGCCCACTGTAAATAATAATGCCATAAATAGCTCCACCGCCTCTCCTCTTAGCAACCTTTATCACCTTATTGCTGCCAATCTTTAGTTGGCATGCATCATCTCCCAAAAGCTCACCAGCAAGTCAAATTGGCACCATTTTCCTTGCTTGGAATAAAATGAGCTTTCTAACTAGCAAGTTAGGAAAAAGACCCAGTCCAATGGCTTATTCTTTTCTTACTTTTCTTTGCTTAAAAGCAGTTTTTTAATGTTCTTACTGATCGAATGCCCTTCATAGATTCTCCCAACTTGTTTCACCCATGGAAATCCCTCCACCATTTCATGATTGTATAATGATTCAAGAAAAGTAAAGTTTAAGTGGCCAAATCTCTTATATGGTGTATACTCAAACTTAAGAAAAAAAGTTCTTGCATTCCTCATGTCAACAATAGCTATTTCTCTAACCATTGCCTTATTATCAAATATATGACAAATTTTTCCTTTGAAAAGTAACATATAATTAGTCTCCATCATTTGGCCCACACTTAGTGAATTTGAACCAAGTGCAAGACCAACAAAACTTCTTATAGAACTCTCATTCCTATCGGTGTATACATTGACACTTCTCCCTTTCCAACTATTTCAACATACTTTTTTTCATCACCAAGTCTAACTCTATACCTAAAGTGATTATCAAGCTTGCTTGTTCAGTGAAATTCTACATGCAAGTGTATATGTCGAACAAGTAATATAATGATGAGAATGAATATCGTCCTACAAGGACTAGTGTTTACTAAACTAATTAATTATTAATGGTGAATAATTTCTAATGTTTATCTAACAACTCAAAATAATTACACATGAATTAACCAATTAAATTTAACCTAAACTTGATTAACGAAACATGTTAGAACGTCCAATTTCACCTAATTACTAGATACAAATGTAGATCATTTATACTAGCAAGATTAATTCTACTCATGTGATGGCAGAATCTCCTAACTTATTCACTATTCTATGTCTAGGTATAGCGAACCTACTTAGCTCATTAACTCACTGTGAGTCTGCATATGAATTAAATAAGCTAAATGCATTAAGATTTGTGAATATTCCAGTTTACACCTAAAGCCACACAAATCATATAGTATATGTCTATCTGTATTAATTTATGGTTGCATATTACAAGAAGCAACTACATGTCATCTCCTATCGATCTCAAACATGTAAATCATATCATTTAAATGGTAGCTAATCACTTAAAAGCATTAAACTCCGTAATATGCAAGTTCACATTCATAAAATATCTCACAAAGTCTAAATAATCACTTTCATACATTATAATTAAGTTCCATCGTAGCACTAATAAACTAGAATGGTGTAGAAAATTAAACAACACATTTTGTAAATTAAAAACATTAAGCTGTCACCAAAAATGTCTTCAAATCACAAAATAAGTTGCAAAAATTTGCACATCAGGGGGTGGAAAAGATTCTGTCCAAAGAAATGGGGAGAAAAGAAGCTGCCACGTGCCTCCACGCGCCACCGCCATGCATCGGCCAATCACCGGTCACGCGCTACCGTGCGCTACCGCCATTCTTCACGGAAACCTCCAGAAATTGCCAGCCACAATCCTTGGACTGCTGATATGCCGAGAAATTGCCCAAATATGTAGAAAAATGGTGTAGATCTAGTGGAGAAGGCTCGAATGGCATTCACCGTTCTTCGCCAAAAATCGCCAGAAACTACCACAAGATTTCTCCAGAACTGTCGGAAATCACACCAATTTAGCAAATCTGTTCCTTCCTCACCCGAAAATGCCCAAAAACGGCTAGAAAAAGGATTCTTAAGCACCAAAAATGTGTATGCGAAAAGGGTGCCTTCGCCGAAAAATGATGCGATGGTTGGCTTTCACCCAACCATCTAGCGTCTTCAGAGTCCTGTGCTGTCGCGCGTGGCCTCTGCTTTTCCAGCAAGGTCCTAATCGCCAGAATCTCTCCTCTCTCTCTCCGATCTGTTTTCTCCTCAACCTCTCTACCCTTCACGATAATTACCTGATAGTTGCTCCCTCACGAGTCTTCCTCTTGTTTGTCCAAAGCCCATCAAAATAGCCTCTCTAAGCCCATAAAGAACAGCCTCTTTTCCCATCCAAAAGCCTTTTTCTATTTTGTTCTTCCTTTTTCCTTTATGTATTGTATGCATAGTTGGCCTTTTGCTTTTTTTTTTCTTTTCTTTCAATATTTTGCTTCATTTCTCTTATTTTTTACATATTTTGGGTTTGCTGCATAAAATAGCAAAATATACATAAATGCAATTAAATACAAATATAATCTAATAAAAATTATATTAAATATTAACTAAAATAATCAAAATAACTCTATATAAAATAGAGTTATCATTGCTAAACACACTAGCATAAGGTGTCATATGATTTGTACACCTACTATCTATATGCCACAAGGTAGGATATGTACATAATGCTAGGAGACTTACAAAAAATAATGTATCCTTTGCGGATTTTTCCTCTATTTCAACAAAGTTAACTGATAACTCTATTTTTATAGACTTATTTTATCTATTTTAGGCAATAAATAACTTTAATAATTGTGAGAAAACATTTGAGCTCCTCTTTATTTACCTAAATTTATCTTGTTTATGTAGCACAAGGAGGCAAGGAGAAAAGGAATGAACATGGAGAACCTGATGGTTATTGTGTGGCAAAATTGTAATATCAAGATCAAGAGAATCAAGATGGGCTTGGGCTTTGGATGATTGTTATTAGATTTTCTATTGTTGTTGGGTTTTCTAAATAAATAGAAAACCCAGTTATGTTAGGAATTCAAGTCCCAATTAATTTAGGAGTTCAAAACCCAATTGTTTTAGGTCTCTAAAACCCAATTCTACTAGGATAGGAGATAGGTCTAAACTTAAACCCTATTTAAGAGAAGAAAAGAGGCAAAAGAAGGAGGAGGACGAAATTGAGCACAACTTAAGAAAGAGGCCAAGAATTCAAGGTTTTCTTGAAGAGAAGACAAAAAGGGTGATAGACTTCTTGTTCTTGGATTCAAGATGCCTTCTTTATTTCTTATTACCATTCTTCCTCATTATTTCTTTATGTTTTAGTTTATTTTTGTTAAAGCTACGATGTAACCTAATTATGATGGTATGAATCTTATGATTATTATGTTTTGCAAGATATTTTATTTATGTGAAGTTACATATTACGGAGTTTAATGCTTTTAGGTGATTAATTACCATTTAGATGACTTGATTTGCATGTTAGATATCGACAGGAAATAGCATGCAGTTGCTTCTTGTAATATGCAACCATAGATTAAATATGGGTAAACATATACCATATTGTTTGTGTGACTTTCGGTGTAAACTGGGAATGTTCATAGATCCTAATGCATTTGGTTTGTTTCAATTCACATATAGAGATATAGTGAATTAATGAACTAAGTAGGTTTGCTATACCTAGACATAGGATAGTAAATAAATTAGGAAGTTAATTTAGATATAGATATTATCTCTCTTACAAGCATAAATAATCAATATTAATACCTAGTAATTATGGTGAAATCATATGCTCTAACATATTTCTTGTATTTAGTTTTCTTAGATTTAGTTAGTTAATCTATTATCTATCAATTTGGTTTGTTAGATAAAGTCCAGGAGTTATTCACCGTTAGTAATTAGTTAGTCTAGTAATTACGCATCTCTGTGGGACGATATCTTTCTTATCATTATATTACTTGTTCGACATGTTCACTTGCATATAAATTTCATCGAACATTAACCTATTGGCCCCCTTTAGGTCTACAGTTTTTCTTTGAATGCCTAAACTTCTTACAATAGCAACATGGATTTTTTCCTTTTGCCAATAAAAGTTTTCTAGATGGTTTGTGTTCTCACATATCCTACATTATGGATACCTTCCTTTCCCTTCTACTAATTAATCATTAGATTGAGATGACTCATTAGTAAATTTAGTTTCTAAGGACACCTTGGTTCTAAATACAATTTTTAAATGACCCTTTTCCCTTATCCTATTCACCCATTTTTCAAAGGCTTCCAAAGATCCTATGAGTTTAGAAATTGGCATGTTTTCAAAGTCTTTTGTCTCCTTAAGAATAGTTAAAGTAAAGTTATACTTAGGAGTTAGACAAGTAAGGATTTCCTCAACAACACATAAATTATAGAGTTTTCTCCTTAAGGATCTAATGTTACTAACTACTTCATTAAGTTTACTGTAGTATGATGAAATTGACTATTCTCCTCCATTTCTAATAGTTCTAGATTGTGTTTATACCCCTAAATCCTAATAGAACACACCTTAGGAGTTCCTAGGAACTCATTTTTCAAGAGTAGTCCATGCCTCATTTAGAATTATGGCTTGTTTGATGTGGTTAAAGGCTATTTTTAACATGGAGACCTGCACCACCATTAAAGTCTTTAGCTCATTCTACATGTTTTTCTTATGCCTTTCACATTTGACTGGAGTAAGAGCTCTTTCATCCTCAACTTTTGGAATCCTTCTTGGACTATGTCCCACATCCCTTGAACTTTAAGATAAGTAGTTGTTCGGTGAAATTCTTCATACAAGTATACATGTCAAATAAGTAATATAATAATGAATAAAGATATCATCCCACAGAAACTGGTGCTTACTGAACTAACTAATTACTAATAGTGAACAATTTCTAAAGTTTATTTAGCAAATCAAAATGGTAAAACATTGATCACCCAACTAAATTTAATCTAAACTTGATAAACGAAATATGCTAAAGCCCTTAATTTCACCTAACTATTAGGTACAAATGTTGATTATTTATGCTAGGAAGATTAATTCTATTCATATGATGGCGAAATTTATTAATTTATTTACTATCCTATCCCTAGGTATAGCAAACCTACTTAGCTTATTAACTCACTGTATTTCTACCCATGAATTAATAAACTAAGTGCATTAAGATTTGTGAATATTCTAGTTTACACCTAAAGCTACACAAATCACATGGTATATGTTTATCTATATTAACTTATGGTTACACATTACATGAAGCAACTACATGTCATCTCCTGTCGGTTTTAAACATGCAAATCATATCATTTAAATGGTAGCTAATCACCTAAAAGCATTAAACTCCATAATATGCAACTTCACATTCATAAAATATCTAGAAAAACATAAATAATCATAACATTCCTACATCATAATCAAGTTACATTGTAGCTTTAACACAATAAACTAAAACATGCTATTTACAAAAACAAAAATAATGTAGGAAATTAAACAACACATTTTGTAAATTAAAAACATTAAGCTATCATCAAAAATGTCTTCAAATAAAAAAAAAGTTGCACAAATTTGCACATCAAGGGGAGGAGAAGCATCTGTCTGAAAAATGGAAGAAAAACAAGTTGCCATGCACCGTCATGCACTGTCACGCGCCGCCGTCTATTGCCGGTCTTCATAGAAATTACCGCAAAATGTAGATCCACTTAGGTTGCAAATATGTCAAGAAATCATGAAATCCACCTTAGAACCATGTAGTTCTGACAGAAAGTGGATTGGGGGCCACTGGAAATGTGCCAAGAATCGGAAAAACAGGACTTGGACAGCGTTTGCACATTCCAATGTCCCTTTAGAGGCCCAAACAACAACAAACTCCTAGTAGAAAAGACCGGTTGGCATTCGTACGGCCGGTCTCTCTTTTCTCCCTCTTTCTCGCCAAAAAATGACACCAAAAATGGCCGGGAAAAGCTTTCTTCTTTGTCGGGAAAAAACCTAACGGTTAGCGTTCACATGACCATTGGGCTTTCTTAGAGCCGCGTGCGACCGCACGCAGCTTTTGTCTCTCACAGGTCTAGGGTTCTCTCTCCTTTTTGCTTAGTCAAGCCCCCCACTATTTCATGTGATCTTCCTCTCTTTTGTTTCAGTAAATTGCCTCCTCTCCTCATATGCATGCCATTTGCTTGATAAAAGGCCTTAGACACGTGTTGTTTTCTTTTCCTTTCCCTCATGTCTCTTTTGCTTGTTTTCTTTCTCTTTTCCTTCTTTTTTTTACCTATTTTGAGTTTGCTACATAAAATAACAAAATATACATAATTATAATTAAATATAAATATAATTTAATAAAAACTAGATTAAATATTATCTAAAATACTAATAATAACTCTATAAAATATAGAGTTATCAGTAGCCATATGAATGACCCAATTTTGATAATCAGTACCATCAAAGATTGGTAGTGGAAGTTGAGAACTAGGAATAAGTGTGGGGGTTTGAAAAGTGGAAGTGAATAAAGATGGAGTTAAAGGTGATGTAGGAGTTGAAGCCATGAGAGCTTTGAACATAATGAACAAAAGAGAGAAATAGGACTCAATTGCAACCTAGCTATGATACCACCACTAAAAATTGTATGTGGTTAGGTAGTGAAACTCAAGAAAACACAAAACAAGAGTGGATCAAGAAAATTTCTTGAATTCAATGCTTCAAGTAGTAAAAAAGCTAGAATTTACTTTCACAAACTATCTTATTGCAATCCAAACGAGTTACTCACAAAAGGCATACAAATTTCATATTTAAACTAAAACTAAAGGAGTACTTTGCTTGGTCATTTCAATAAGAGTATGGCTTTTCTACAAGTCCATCCTTTTATAAACCATTTTGCAACTAGTCATGATTTATGCACTTTATCTATCCTTTGTACACAAACTAGCTTTAATGCCTTGTAGCCTTACCATGTCTTTTACTTCTCCTTCATGACCCCAGGTGTCTATTGTTTCACACAACACCCATGTCAGTTCTTCTCAATTTCGTGCACAACATGGCAAGATAACAAAAGAACCTATGATAACCATAAGGAGTTTCCCCATTCCTTACCACCATTTTTTTTCCAATGATATTTGGAGTTTGCATAGAGAGCATTCTTCTTTTTCAATCATGCCATAGTACATGGAGGACCACCAAACTCTTCCAGCTAGACTTGTGTTAGTGTTGATCATGCAAGTAAGTTTATGTTGCACTTCCATTCCATTAACTGATATTCAATCATTTTCCCACCAAAGTAGGTGTGGAAAATCAAATGGATTACCTTATTCCATTCTAAATTTGTATTGACCTCGAAAAAAGTGGGATACACTAAATGTTTGGTGTCTCAGGGTTGGATCTCTCATCACAGAAGTCAATAGCACCACCCACAAAGTCCATGCATGAGATGTTTTGGAATAACTACGTTGAAGAACAATGTTTTGAGAAGCCTAACTTGAGCTAGCTCAAGTTTACTCACATTAAAGGCTTGACAAGCCTAGAAGTTCATTGCAATGGTGAAAGGTGCTTTTTTCACACTTGTTACTACTTATATAGTGATCAAACTAGCAGGTTTAATGAGTTTTCAGCAAGTAAACAATATTGTTATCACAACCATCGATGCCTTTTACAAAGTTGACATACCAATGAAGCTCATTTACTTATAGGGCATGGCTTGTTTGAAATGAATTTCAAACCGTTAACTTTCTACGTATCCACCTTGCTCTAAGGAGTGTTAGGTTAACCAACTTTGATAATCCTTATGTAATTATCTGCTAGAAGTTGAAGTTGATGATCATATTGAGGTATAGCAAAGAGAGTCCAGGGCTTGAAGATTGTTAACTTTGTGTTAATAAATGCGGAAAAGATCGTCAACTTTATATTAAGGAACCATTAATAAGTTTAGGTTGAAATAAATATCTTAATCAAGAAACAATCCCATTATCAATTATGAATAGATTTCAACATGGACCACGTTGACTTTGGGACTGATAGTACTTCTTTGTGGTACTAAGTGAAATAGCAATGACCATTTACACCACGATTTTGAATTAGAAGAGAGATTTCAAGAAATTACAGTGGTAGGCCTATGTTATGTACATGGGCTGGTTGCCTCAAGTTCACCCATATAGAAGGGCCTGGTAAGCATAGAAGTACATTGCAATAGTAAAAGGTGCTTTTCTCATGCTTGTTAGTGCTCATAAAATGGTCTAACTAGCAGGTTTAGTGAGTTTTTAGTTCTGTTATCACAATAGTCAATGCATTTTACAAAGTTGACATAATAACTAACTCTTGCAAAAGCTAAGAACATGGAAGAAAAATTTGTTCTTGTACTTAAAATTGAGCTTGCAGACTAAAATCATTATATCCATTCAGATGTAGAAAATCATTGTCATTAGAAAGGTAAAGTGAAGTTTTGAAGATGAGATAAAGAGCTCCTCCAGCCTTTTCGTGTTAAGCGTTAATTGGTTACAACTTTTGGAAGAAAAAGGCAACCTAAGTTGCATCAGATTCGATTTTAATCCAAGCAATTAGTTACCCTTTCTCGTGGATGAGCAAAGTGGCACATCCTAGACCTTATCAAAATCACATTTCCCATCAATGCTTCCTAATTCAACAAAAGTGTCCAGCAAATGTCCTTATACCCAAGGGTCAATGGTGTTTAGTAAAAGAAATTAACATAATAAGCAACACAATTACCATTGTAGGCCTAGATTGATCACATGACTAAGGAAATGAAAAACACCACTAGTAGATTCTAGCCATAGTTTGTTGTTCATGTCCATCCTAAAAGGATTGATAGTCCATGGTAGTCTTCCCACCTTGTAAGAACCTTTACCATATTTTCTATTTAATACTCACCATGGTCTCTTTTTTGCACCCGAAGAATTGCCTCTCCTACATTACGATTATTGAAATCAAATATGTGAATCTTAAACTCATGGAATTTCTTAAGATCTTATTGTTGAATATATTTTGATGTTGACAAAATTGAAAAACTATTTTCATACATACATATTATTTTATCTAAATCTTGTGCCAATAAAGATATGGGACTTACGTCAAAAAATTAATCATGATGATGATTATTTGCAAACAAAAACTCCCACATACCAAAATGATTTTGTTTATTAAAAATGCTTTGTCCGATCTTGTAGCTATAAATACTTTGGTTTGAAGTTTATGTGCTAGTAGTTTTTATGTAGGATTCCAAAGTCAAATCGATTTTGAAAAACTTATTTGTGTGCTGTAATGACTAAAATAACATGTTTCAAATAAGTTCAAAATTTGAATAATCATCTTTTGTAAATCATTGATTGGATGCATTGAATTATTTGTAATCAATTGTATATTGTGGAAGAATAAATGAGTCATTCCTATTCTAGAATACAAAGAGAAAGCAAAACAAAACAAAAAGGGAAATGAAATTATATATGTTTGTTTTTGTTTTATATGGCTTAATTTTGCACCTAAATGAAATGGTGCATTTTACTTCGATGAAAGGAAATATATATACTTTTAGTCTAAAAAAGGTAGGGCAAAATGGGTACATCCAATATCTCTCAGTTTCACTCCTATTGTGTTTTGTTTCTTCATCTCCTCTTTGTGTGTGAGCAATGGTTTGAGATACTTCCAATTCTTTACAAGTGCTTGGTTTAAAATGCTATTTTCTCATTTTTTTTTCCTTGTATTTATGTTTTCTTATTTCTTATGAGCTTTGATTTGATCTTTTATGTGAACTATACTCAGGGATAGTGTTATTGCTGGTGGACTTTGCTCGGTAACAACATTACATAGTCTCATGGATTTGAAAGTGGCATTTTTGAATTAAGCATAAATGGACATTTTATGCAGCTATATTATCCCTAGGGTTAGATTACCTAATGTAGAAATTTCTTGCAAGGACATCTAGAATCATGATGTTGCTATCTCAATTTCTCATGTAGATTGGATTTCTTTAGTTGAAGTTATGCACTTTTCATGAGAAATATTAAAGAATGTGTGAAAGTTGAAACAGTCTTCACCATGAATGTGATTCCTATAAAAGTTTATGCTCATTGTAGAGGTAAAGTTATGATGTTTGAGTATTCTATAGAATTTTCTACTTTAAGATGTGACTTCCTTTCTTATCTTGGTTGTAATTTCTATATGATAGGTTTGGCTAGGTCATGATGTTTTAAATTCTTCCACAATTGATTAGGAAGGAAGTTGTTGCAACTACAAAAGAACACAGAGCATCTTTTGTATCTATTGCTAAATTGTATGTTCACATATCCTTGCTACTTTTTTGTTTTTTATTAGTATGTCCTAAAATTATTATCATAGCTCCCCTTCTTAAATTTTATGGTCTCATGCCATCTAATTGTGGCTTCAAAAATTTTAAGACCTAGATCACTTTTTGATTAGTGTAGGCATGTCATTATATCATTCAAAATTGTCTACATTCACATCTATGGTAATCCTATTTTAACTTTGTACTTGGAATTGATGTTGTGGTGACCTTTGTTGCTAGGTTGGATGAAAATCCAAGCTTGTAGCCATTGTATCTCATGAGACTTGAGCTCAAATAGCTACCATTTCTCTCATCTTTACTTGTTTACACCACTATTTCTTTACTTGAACTTGTTCACCTTACCCTACAGCTTTTTTTTTTTTGCTTGATTACATCTCTGCTCTGGTTGTAATGAGGTGGTGGGTGTTACTGCTATTGACAATGGAAGACATCATAAATTCATTGAGGTCCTTCATGGCTTGGCAAATTATGTCACATGTTGTGAAAATGGTGTACAGGTTGGCATGCCATTACTTTTTTCTTTTTTCTTCCTTGTTTTTCCTTTTTTCTTTTTGTATATTTTTGGTTTTCACATTTTCATGCCATGGAAATGGTCTTTATTAGATTTTGCTTCCTTGAGGATACCGTTATAAGATTTGACTCACCACTTTATGGTAGGATACTATCTACTAGAAGTGGAGGTACACTTGGAACCAAAGGCAAAGAATAAATATTGCAAGTAAAAATAAAAGAAAGAGTTTCCTATAGTAGAATTAGTGTGCCATGTAATGCTATTATTGCGTCTTTTTCTTGTTTAATGTTGCATCTGTTGCTAGTTGACTGCATACCTAAACACTATAGTTGTTAACTTAACTAATAGAATTTCAATCCTTACTAAAAGTATATGAATAAATGTAGGACGAAGCAAAATTTTAGTCCCATTAGTACAATATGTGAATTTTTTTTTAAGAAGTGCCTTACATGTTAACTTACTAGTTACTCAAGAGATAAACAGCTTCAGAGGTTCTGTTTACCCCTTTTATAGGGCATAAAACTGTTATGGGGATGTGTGCAAGAAATGTCCTCTGTCTTCAAATTTTAGTTTTATTTGAATCCGGACAAATGAGTAAACAAACAAGAAGACATGGACAAATACCTTGCTCCGTCTCCCATTTTTGTGAATCCTACCTGAAGTTGGTTTAGAGGCCTCCAATTGACTGCCAGACCAATTCTGGTGGCAATAGATAAGAGGACCCCACTTTTTCTTAGTGTTGTTTGTCTTGTTCTCTAATGTGCAGAAACAATTTTTAAAGTAATTCTATGGGGGGACATGGTCACAGTGACCGCCTCCCACCATTGCTGCCTCAGTCTTATATGGAACCTCGTCCTCTCCTCCTAGGAATATTTGAAAGTGACTTTACATTTCTATCAAATCAGTGCAAGTGCCGGTGTATGATTTTTTGTGATTTCCTTTAAAATGCTTAATTCATCACTTACAAGTCTCATTAGTTTGTCATTTTATAGTATGGTAAATGGTAATATGCCATTAACTTTTCTTAAGAGTCTGGAATTTCATTATATGAATGGTATGAAATATTTATTAAATTGAAATGATGAGTCCTGAGTTTACTGGGTTGATTATTAAATTAATTGCTTAATTTTTTTTATTTTCACCTTTTCTTCCATTTGGATGAGATTATTTCTTTTTCTTTTTTTTTTGGTGAAAGGTTAAGAATTACATATCACCATGAAAAAATTACAAATTGTTCAATTACAACATCATTTAGGTTTAAATACTACATTTGGCAAATTTCAAAGCTCCTGCAAAAATCTATTACAATTTATATACTTTACTCCTCTAAGAGATGAAATCTTCCCTCTCACGTCCTTCTTGATTTTAGTAATAATGGTCGAACTGTCTAAACTTTTATCATTAAATCGTCTTTTGTTTCTTTCTCTCTGAATGTGATACAATATAGCCTTGAAAGATACACTAAGTAGGGTCGCCACAAAATTCTTACTTTTAACAGCCTTGATCATCCAATATATTTTAGCTTTCCAATATTTAATTCTTTGAGTTAAGCCATTCATACTAAATAAAGCCTTCCATATGTAATTTGTGAACTTACATTGAAAAAATAAATGTTCTTATGATTTTTTTCCTTGTTGGCAAAAGTTGCATTGTAGGTCCATTAAGTTATTCCATATAGCTACATGATCTATCGTGGATAGTTTTGCTTTCAAAGTAATCCAAATATAAAATTATGCTTCGGTACACCTTTACATACTAGTCTTGCCCATTCAACATTCTCTCTACTCTCTCTTAGTGCTACATAACTTTTTGCAATAATGTACTCTGAGCTCGTCACTAGGTGTATAAGTTCATTTCTTACTTGTAGAATATTCCTCCAACTCCAAGTTAGTGAACCTTTCATCTTAACTTCTAATACATTCCTTCCCTTCAAATTTTATGTTATCATCTATCTAACCTATAAAGAGTTTGAGTTATTATACATAAGAAATCATAACAGTTTGCCAACTACCACCTTATTCCACTTATGTATATCTATCAATTTAAGTCCTCTACAAATTTTAGGTCAACAAACTTATTTCCATGTTACTTTTGCTACATATTATCCATGAGATTTACCTGCCCAAAGGAAGGTTTTGATCCTTTTTTCAATTTCATATAATGTATGTTTTGGTAATAGAAAAATTTACATCCAATATATCTGCAAAGAGAATAGAACACTTTTTACTAGTTGCAATCTCCCCCCAAAACTAATGTGCTTAGACTCCCAACCTTCAATTCTCCTCAATATATCCTATCAGGATTGAATGATCGAGATTAGAGAGTCTTTTGGTAATCAATGGAATTCCTAAGTACTTTATAGGAAGTTGGCCTTCTTGTATAGGAATATGATCAAGTATTAGAGCCTTTTCCTGTTCAGAGAATCTTGAGAAAAAAATTTGACACTTTTATGGATGCATTTTCAAATCTGTGATATCCTCAAATTCTTGTATAGCATCTAGTAAACACAATATAGATTCAATATCTCCATGAACAAACAAGAAAAGGTGATCAGCAAAGCATAAATGAGTGATATTCTCTTTAGAGCATTTTTAATGATATTTGAACCTTTTAGAAGCTATTTTCTTATGTAGAATTCTATTAAGGATCTCCATCACAATAACAAAGAGAAAAGGAGAGAGATGATTGACCTATCTAAGTCCCTTTGCCCCTTTAAAAAAACCTATAGGAGAGCCATTTATGTTTATAGAATAGCCAAAAATAGTGAAACAACTCTCAATCCAAAATCTGAATTGGTTTGAAAACTTCAAAACTTTCAAAGTATTTAAGAATGCATTCTAGTCTACTATATCATATGCTTTTATAATATCAACTTTAATTGCCACCCTTTTTTCCATGAGTATCCTTGTGATAATTGTGTAATAACTCTTGGCACATCAAAATGTTTTCTTTAATGTTCCTACCTAGCATAAAAGTTGTTTGGTAAGGATGTATGAAATGAGGCAAAACTTTGCTTAATCTTTTTGCCACAATTTTAGAGATGATCTTATACAGCATATTGCAACAAGAAATAGGTCTAAAATCTTTCATATTTGTAGCATTTACGTTTTTGGAGACCAAGGAGATTACTGTGGAGTTTATGCTTCGCAATAGCTGTCGCTTCTGGAAAAAGGCTATAATTGCTTCTCCTTACTCCTAATTATACTCCAAGTTTTCTTGAAAAAGAAACTGTTGTAGCCATCAAGACCTCAAGCTTTATAATCACCAATTGTGGATGAGATTATTTCTTACACTATAGATTTTAAAACCACTAATTTTATCAATTATAAACTAAATAACTCTTTTTGTCTATTAATGTAATATTCGATTATCATTTCAAGACTAAATCATTATTAATTTGTCAAGTTTTTTAGTTTCAATATTTAATTGAACAATTTTTTCCTTATTACTGATAATTCACTTTATTACAGTTTTGCCTCTTTTACCATTTTAACATCAATATATTATTACTTACTAAATTGACAACATTTTACCATTAAAAGAAGGAAAAAAAAAAACAAAAAGCAACACTCGCTAATAAATAAGGGGATTGATCACATTGAACGTTATATTTGTGATCAAGTTATCAGCCACTCAACTTTTCTTTTTATGTAAAGCCTTAACATAATCACTTAGTCCCTTTTGTGTGTAGATTTTATGTTTTTGGCAACAGAAAATGACCGCCTCTATTTACTGTCTATTGGCAGCGTTGAACCTATGGGTTTGCAATGGGAGTTACATGGTCTGATTCTTCCAAGAACGAGTCTTACGAAGTTGGGAGGTGGGTGAGTATATGAAAAGCCAGAAAAAAGAGCTTGAAATATTTATGTTATTTCTCTTGAAATTTAGAATGCAAAAGTTGTAGCTTATGCACAAAACTTTTATTCTATAAACCTTGCCTTTAGGCTTGGAATTTACTTAATCCTCTAAATATATAGACTTGTTAAGTATTACAAAATACTTGCCTCAGCATAATTGTAACTAGTTTGTTGTAATAAGGGGTTGATTATAGTATAAAACCATGCGGAAGTGAAATGCCTAAGGAATCATTGGTAAACTGCCATAACTATTGCATGAGTTATTCGTTTTCCATTCTTTTCTCAATTTCTTTTATTTAATACAATTTTATTTCTTTTACCCTGAAAAGGAATTTACTTTCTCTTCTCATAAATGCAACAAGTGAAAATGTCGTACAGATCCAAGAAGCTCTTGCACCGAATCGATAAAGTATATGGAATAAGCTTCAGTGGCTCAGAATTCTCCAGATAATGGGTGCGTTGCCTGAATGAGACACAATAGTGACGCACTTTACTGGTGAATTCCCTATTATCTGTGGACTTGACGTTCTGGATCCTTCGACACCGGGACCGTAGTTGTTTGCACAGGTTGGACTTCCTAATTAAGTGGTCCTAATCTCTCATCAAGTTTAATTATGCATCTCTTAAGTAAGTTTATAAATGATAAGACACGAAGGCTGTAGAGTGTATATGGAGCAACATGTCGCATGAATAGTGTAGAATGATTCAGGACTTCTTATCTGATGTGGTTTTGTAACAGCTCGAAACAAATGGCAGTGGTGCTAGCGTCGGACGGTTTCTACCCTCGTGATCAAATCATCTCACCCCATCACGTTGCAATGGACATGTTCCTTAAGTTTTTCAAGAAACTAACCTCTGTTTCTTGGAAAGGAGGAAACCACCGCAACCAACCGCTTGATTAAATGCGATGAGCTAATTTTCTCTTTCCTTTCATCTAATTAGAGAGCTGAAGCATTGGAGAAAAACTCAAAAAATACACTCAGTTAAAAGTTGGGTGATCTAACCTAATATTGTAACAAGAGAAAATGTTGCACTGATGCCCATTTCAATTGGTAGGCCGAAAAGCTCTTGCATCAAGTATATGGAATAAATCTTTTCTCTAAAAAAAAGTATTTCTTTCACGTTCTTTAAGAAAGTGGGCTATTATACCCTTTATGCCAGGAGTGAGAGCGGCGTTATGGGGCGGGGACCACATTTTTCCTAACTCTATTACTTTCGATAATCCGACAGCTGCAAAAGCAACAGACATTTCACGAGCATTTGTTCATTCCTTCATATATCAGGTTGGTCACTCCCGATTGGTAAGTAACGCAGAAATTTCATGAGCATATGCACCTTCCTTCATTTCTCCAAAAGGTAAGTTACAAATAGTATGAGCATGTATCCGTTCCTTCATATGTCAGTTTAGATAATTTGACAACTGCAAAAGTTTTGGGTACAAATAACGCAAGCATCAATCCATTCCTTCATATGTCGAGATTTAAGGGAATGAGGTTAGAGGACTTTAGATACCAAACAACATTATTTTGGTAATGGTTCCGAAAGTTAGAGAACTGAGACACGCAAATGGATTGCTGTTTTAAAATTAGCAGAGAAGCCTATGATCTTTTATTTGAAAATCTGAAATGCAAGAGAAATGTTAGAAGATTTTCTATAAGTTATTCTCGTAACAACGTTTTTCAAATCTCTTGATAATTGAGTTATCAAATATTTTCACTCAAACCACGGCGCATCAATCTTACTATGTTTAAGATTATAACAATATTGTTTGCAACTTAAAAATATAATGGGAAGTAAAAAATCTAATTTAATAATTTTCAATTTGACTATTATGAATTTCATACTTTTTATATAGATTAGAGCAATGAGTCAAAAAAAAAATATCATATTTGATGGACTAAAAAAAGAAGATATTTGATTTAGAGTGTGATATTATTATTTGCTTGTTACATAAATAAGATTTCTAAAAGCACAGACTTCTATTCCTATTTTTTCCCAACTTTCTGATTTTTTTGTTTTCTTTTAAATTTTTCATTTCAATATTAAAACGAGATCTATTTTCTCATAAGTGTCTAATGATGCAAAAAAATTTAATGAACTTGTGTTAACTTGAACTCCTTTCCAATCAAATTACTGACACCAAAATGATGAATAAGTGGTGTAAGTGTGGGTCACAAAAACGAGAGCAAGTGGTTCATAAAAGAAGTACAAAAATTATCCAAAACAAGAAGGAACTAAAAACGCTTGAGAAAGAACAAAGTTTCAATGGCTCTTTGCTTTATTCCATCGTGATTGTTCTATGGAAAGCAAAGCAAGCATACCTTCTTTTTTTTTCCTCTAATTACGTCAAGAATGTTTCTTCTCGCATTCTTTTTTAGATTTATTTCTTTACTCATAAGCAATGAATATTCGCATAAATCTTTCCAAAATATTGGGCAAAAAGTTGGTAAAATTTCTTTTATTTTTATTTTATTTTTACACAAGAAAAACATGTATAGATTTCTTTGTCATGCCTTATGATTTCTAGAATTGAGATTACACCTAAATTCTAACAACTAATCGTTCTAGCTTTGCTTTATCATATATCAAGGTTTTAAATAGAATCAATTAAGAAATTAAACTATAAAATTGGTTTAAATTAGTTGGATGATGACTTCAGTTGTGAAAATAATCTTCCAAGCGCTTATTAACTGAAATTAAAGAAAAAAGACATGCCTTCACTTCTGTCCACATGACGAAATTGAAGGAAAAAACAAGAGATAAATATAACTTATTAACATATATTAAAATTTTGTTATTAACAAATTTGTTGTTAGGTAACATGATTTTCTTAAGATTCTTAAATCTTTATATTTTTATTTTTAATCATGAAAAAGGCGATATTGTCTTTCTATTAATAGCTGTAATAAAGGTCAATTAGTTTATACTGTCAGAATACACCAAAAAGACTTGGAAGTCCGAAGAACCCAAAAAGAAACAGACGAAGAATCAAGGCTTTTTCGGAACCTTCAGTGCAGAACAATTCGAAGTGAAAACGCAACGCTTCCAAGCCACTAAATATCTGTGCCCCAGTGACGTCATTCCAACATAGAAATAGTTTACAGCAAAAAAAATTCGGAAAGATATACCACTATACTCTAAAAGTACACATTATTGACAACAGATTGATCCCAGCAAATATTGTAAATTCGCCTTCTTCTTGTGTTGAAGCAAATAGCATTAAGGTTGTTTGTATCATTTATTTATCATTATGCTAGCTTAATCCTTGAGTTTGGATAACTGGGGTTTCAATGAAAACCTTGAGTTTAGGGCTTTTTGCGCTATACTGTAATACTTTAAAAAAGATGTATTGTTTATTAAGATAGTGTGTTGTAAGCACGGAAATAGTGAGATATGAGTGCATCTCACCGGGTGTAATTTGTGGAATTATCCATAGTCAATCCGGTTTGAATTACAGTTGAGTAAATGGGCTTCTCTAATCGATTTTGATTAGAGGTTGGGGTGAATGTAGGATGATATCGAACCACATAATTACCGTGATATCTCTCTCTTGCTTTAATCTTAATTATTGCATATCTAATGAATAAAGCATACCTGCTGAAGGATTCATCAAATGAGCAAGAGATTAATTGCTGTAACAAAGAGAAAGGAATGTAGGAGAAAATATTTGAACATTTTATTACTGTATTAACTGAACCATTACAACCCTATATAAAACAATACAAACATCACAAAGGAAAAATAACTTCACAAACAAATAAACGTTATCCAAGCCAACTTAGGCCCAGTAAATGAAACCCCAAATATATTATGTGGACCTGATTTACACTACTCCAACATCTACTAAATAAAAGAGCTAATTAACATGATCATTATTATTTCCGTCATGATCATTATTGTTATTATTAATATTAACATTAATAGTATTACTATTCTCAAACGGCTAAAGCAAATGTCGTTCTCTCAAAGAAGAGCACGGGAGGCTCCTCTGCAGCCCAAATCAAAGAAAAGTATGCACAGTTATTATAAAATATGTCAGCCTCGGTCAGTAAAAGGAGCTAAAAAGCCACTTTCAAGGACAAATGGCATGGTCATTCTTGGGATAAGCAAAGAAGGAAACCTGGAGGAGAACATAGATACAATGCAGTGCAGCTCATTTAATTAGAAAGAACGGTACAGGGACAAGTAGAGTTGAAGCAGGAGAATAAAAAACTTAGGATGTGTATACTGCTAAAAGGATGAATATCTAGAAGAAACGTAAAGAAGGTGAAGATGAAAACAAAGACAAATAATTTAAATATGATTTGGTATGATAAGCTTTGGATTTTTCGTTTTAGGTGGCCACAATATATCATTAATTGTTTTATTTTTAACAAAAATAAATCAAGATTAAGATAAGTAATTAAGTTTAGTTGAAAATCTCTCTAGTCTCAAGTCTTATTTGGTGAGTATTAATTCCAATTGTTTAGTCCAATGAATGTGATATTAAATAACATATTATATATGTTATTCAATAATGATTCATAGTAAAATAGTAATTAAAATAAGGACAATCAAATAATTATTATAATCATGTAACACCATACTCCATCATTATAATGAAAATCTTAATATCAAAGTAAAAATGCATAAAAAAAAGGTCTTGAACAAGACAAATGAAAAGCTTAATGATTGAGACACCGTCAGAACAGGCAAACGAAGAAGACAACACAAAATGTCAGACAGAATAAGCAAACGAAGAAGACAACAAAAGATGTCAGACAAAATCACTGACATGACAAGCTCAGAAAATATAAGTAGAAAAATGAATTTTTCGCTACAAAGGTATCTCTTCGCAATAATATGGCTGGCACATATCGAGGTGAGTGTTAAAAAATATATAGACGTGGTGAGTCAAAGAATCTCTACCTACCATATATAGACTTGGTGAATCTCTAAAAGGCAAAGAACCTCCACCTGCCGAATATTATCATGCACGCAGAGTGTTAAAAAGTATAAAGACTTCGTGAGTCTCTAAGAGGCAAAGAATCTCCACCTACCATATATAGACTTGGTAAGTTTGTAAGCGACAAAGAATCTCCACTTGCCGAATATTATCAAGCACGCGAAAGAATCTCCAGTTGCTGAATATTACTAATCACGCGGAGGAATCTCCACCTGCCAAATATTATTGAAGAATCGGTCAGCTCTGACTCCACGACCTGCACAGATTCTACTCCACAAAATCCGGTAGAAGTCTTTACCAAAAAACAAAAAGAAAGTCGGCAGTCAAATCATGCAACAACTTTTGATTCTTATTTTGTGTTAAAATAAGGATAAAATAATGGTTACAAAATATCAAAAGACATAATGATTTTAAATAGGAATTTAGATAATCTTTTGATCATTGTATATAAATCAATAAATTATACTCTAAAATTATCAAAATTTATAAGCTTTTTTCTCATTGTTCTTTCTATTCTTAGTATTCTTATTTTCTTGTGTTGTGATTTTTATGCACGAGTTTTTATAATATTTTTTCAAAATTCTTCTTTTTTTTTTTTTCAATTTCATTGCAACGGTTACCATTGTTGCTACAATTATTTCGCGATCACTTAAAAGTGTTCATTGACTGCCATATTAGAGTTTTATATGGCAAATGCCAAGTGAGAGTTACCATTTTTTTTTTTAAACAAGAACCAATTCTGTTAAAATTTTGGATTAAGCTACAACCATATCTTACAATTCCGCTATTTAGCTTCTTAATAATGGAATTTTTCAGGAGGATCGAGCTCCCCAAATCCAAAGAAGAACCTATTTGGTCATATAAAATCTTACTCTTGGGATAGTCTATGAAAGAAACAGAAGATTGAATGCAGAAGCAAAAACTTGTTTTTATGACAAATGGCACTATAATTCTATGAAGAGATAGGCATAGAAAGACCTTGAAGATTGAAAGATACAACACATGAATATGGATAGGGTACAACTAATTGAAATGGATGGTTAAGAGATGAAGTAAAGTTGCGGACCAAAGCTAATTGAAGAGGGTGGTTGAAAATGATGGCATTCATCTTCTATTCAAATCGCAAGTTCTCAGTTATATTTCTTCGTTGAAGCAACAAATTTTCATAAATTTTCCAACAAAGTTAGAAAAAATACAATGAACTTGTAACAAAATTCCGTTGGAATTCTTACATTCAGCCTCTACAAAAATGAATTAGGATAAAACATGGTTATTCCTACAAAAAAGAAACGCTATAACAAAAATGAATTTGATTGAGATTAGAGTTAAGGAACAAATTAATTAAATGGACCTCCCTCGTAGCCCCATTTGTATCAGCAACAATATTATTTCCTAAGGCTTCCTTGGCACCCACATCCCTTTTGTCTTTAATCAATTATAACTTTTAATGAAGTAATTGTTAAAGGTCGGTGTTGTCCTACATTAGAAGTGAGAGGATGGGCTTATGGTCTTATAAGTGGTAAGAATTCTTTGCCTAATGCCTTAAGGTTTTGGGATGGACCCTCACACTCTAACATGGTATCAGAGCCAGGTCACTTTGTTACTAATGGTAGTGGACTAAGCCCCCCCTCGTAGAAAACCTAAAAATGTGAGATTGCAAGCGAGTGTTAAGAGAAAGTTAGTCCCATATTGGAACGGAGACTCAAACATCTGCGTCTTATAAGGCGTGGGTTATCTCCTACTACCGCTTATGAGTTTTGGTAGGCCTGGGCCCAATCCCACATTTTTTATATGAAAATAATCCAATTGGATAACATTGAACATGAAGGTCAAATTAACAATGATAACCAGTAATGGCGGCATTGGCAGTTGAGCACATTAACCATGGAGATCGTGTGAGAGTTGGTGTCGGTGAATTACTCTTCTTGTTTGTGGTTGAGCACATATATTTTAGAGAAAATGACCACATTAAATTAGAAAGGTCCTTCTAAATTGCAAGTTGAGTTTGGCAACTTTGGCAAAACATTTATGACTTTTACCTAACCTACCTTGAAAATTCAAAACCACTTACAACCTTTGAATTATGTTTTGTTCAAGGTCATTTGGTAGAATTGAAATTATGTCAAAAGTTCAAAGAAAATAGAACAAAAAGGAATTTGTACATTCCTTACTTTTACTATGTTTGTATCTCTAATTTCAAATAATCAATTTGCCAAATCTATGATTTATATTTGTCAACTAATTGTGTTAAATATTTTTCAATTAATAATATTCCATTTTACGAATTGGATATTTTTGCATTACCATGGCAGTTCAATAATTTTTTATGCATAGAATAGTCCATTTTGGTTGCCCAAGTCAATTTGCCATGCCAATTATTCAAGAGTTGAAGTAGAAAGTTTGGTTGGAATATTCTTCCTATCTTCAAACTTTTTTCCAAGCTTCAGTAGCATCCACAGAAAGCTTATTGTGTTTTTGTGATGACAACGACCAATCACGGTTGTCTTCACGCAATGTTAATGTCTTTACGCTAAACATTAAAGATGTCGGTTGGTTGATTTGACAATGTTAGTGTCTTTATGCTGAATATTAAAAGATGTTGGTTAGTTGATTTCACATTTGTAGTCTAAAGATCTTGAACCAAAATTACAGCTAAAAATACAGCTAAAAGCATGGCCGCAATCAAGTTGAGTTAGGTGTTGGACAGTTAAGATGAGTTATCCGAGGAGCTTCCTGAAATGTTTCAATTGCTTAACTGATCATCAAGACTTGTAATTTCTAAAATTGGGATTATTTACATTTACTTGTCATAAATTATTGTATGTTTGCATTATCACGTAACAAGGTTTTTAACGGAAATACATTAACGCTTTGAAGCCTAAATTTGGCTTTAGCTAGTTTAATGATGCCTTCACTCGTGATACTTGTTTTAAAGTGGCGTTATCAACAAAAATTGAAAATAAAATTCTAAAAAAATAAGTGAAGAATTTATACAAAATCTTTAAAATTGAAAAAAGAAGTTTTTGCTTAGAAGTTTCCATTGCTTGTTCTAGCACGTACACGTGTGCTACACTAATTAGTACTCAATTAATTTTTACAAAATAAAATGACAAGTTAATAAATTACCTATCAAGCTTAATACTATTATTTTTGTTCATATACCCAACTCACATACTTGGGTGTTAAACTTGAAATATTTTAGTTTGAAGCCCTTTTTAGCTTCTTATTAAATCATCATATGTTTGATACTTAATTAAACTTTTTTATAATTGATTTATCAAATATCTTCACTCAACGATGAAAGCATTAGTCTTAGTTTGTCTAGAATAGTACGAATACAATTGGACATTTCAAAACATAATTAATTATAAAAATTTCAATTAATAGGTTATATTTTGAAAAAGCTATGATAAAAGGTAAAAGAGAAAAATAATTTATTTTTAGAAATGTACTTGTTTTGATTTTTTATTTTTTATATTGTTGTATCTTGTGATTCCTACTGATCAAAAAGTTGTGTGAATGTTCTAGAAAAAAAAGAAGGAAATAGTGTGCACTTGATGTAGGAAAACAACAAATAAATTTGTCCATTCTAGACTTAAAAAACAGGTGGCTAGAAAAAGTTGGGTGTATACATTATCAAAATCAAACAAACAAAAAAAATTTGAACCTTGAAAAGTCTGAGAGTAAAGAGGACAAATACTCATGACCAATCTTTAGTGGCCATTTGCTTTCGTCCTTTCGTACTAACAACTATTATTGATGGGAGAATTCATTTTAGAAGAAAAAAAAATATCGGTGAAATAGACATGTTTGATCATCTTGTCACTGCTACTATTGCCTACTTTTTGGCATCGCCATTGTTTCTTATACTATAGTAACCGTTAGCCAATTCTGACCGTTACATTTCCATTATATTTCTTTTTCCTACTATAAGAAACAAATTGCCAAAATTGTAATATCCAGCCCTAATATTGAAGGCTCAAATTAAAGAATAGTCAGCCAACTCATGTTAGTGTAACAAGAGCAAAAGCTTATTTTTTGACAAATTACATTAAATAAGAGGGTCACTTCTAAATTGTGGTTTGGAAGATTTGGTTGTTGATTTTGGTAGATTTATCAAAAACTTTAAGGATATTTACCCAACCTCTCTCACAAATTTAAAATTACTTACAACCTTTGAATCATGTTTTGTATTGAGTCATTAAGTTGGATTGAAATCATGGAAAAAAAAGTTTTAAAAAAAGAAATTTGCATCCCTAACTTTTACTAATAGTATCCCTAATTTTAAGTAATGAATTTTCTAAACCTATGACTTATTTTTGTCAAAAATAACTTTTTTCAATTGTTCAAAATTAATAACATTTTGTTTGAAGAATTAAATATTCTAGTCTCAACAGGCTGTCAAGCCAAATATTAATGAGTTGAAGTAAAAGGTTTGCTCCGCATATTCTCCGTGCCTTCAAGGTTCGGTGGTATCCGCGATAGGTTTGTTGTCTTTTTGCGATGATGACGACCAATCATGTCTTTTTACATTATAAAATTGCTTACATACGAAGTGAGATATAACCAATCGTTATAATTATTATTACCTAATAGCCTACTAAAATCTCTATACTCATAGGGGTTGTTCACACTTTAGAAAATACGCTATAAAAGAGACCAATTTTGATGGAAAAATAACAAATTTTTTATACTATAGAATAAATAAAAGTTTACCATTTCTCTATGAAGCATTGTAATTTCTAAAATTAGGATTATATATGATTTTTAGTTATCAATTCTTATAGGTATGCATGATCATATGTTAAGATTTTGAAAGAAATAAATTTTTACTATAAAAATTTCATAACTTAGTTTGTTGATGTCTTCACTTTTACATTTTTTATTTTGAGTGGCATTAAAAATAAAATTTTATTTTTAATGATTCTTAAAAGTTATATAGTTTCTTTTCAGCTTCTTCCTTTTTTCTAAAAAAAAAAATTCACGGCGAAGATGCGGATAGGGGCTGGGTCCCACTAGACTTACAGTTTGCCATAAGAAAACCAAAGCTCAGGCCTATTGAGAAAACGGATTCAATCGTCGTATAGACTGATGGCCATCGCAGAGGATCAGGCCCATCCCTACTTCGAGCAACGAGACCCAAAAACTTCATTTTCTTAATGGATCCTAAAAAGTTGCTCCAAGATGCTATGCATATCCTTCATTATATTCAATTTAATTTTTCAAGAAAAATCATTTAATTATGCATGTTCTATAGTGCCTTTCTCTCTTTCTCTCTCTCTCTCTCGCTCTCTCTCTTTGTTTTAAGATTGGTAGAAACAGTGGCTCGCATTACATATTGAGCCAATCTTACACCTTCAATACCACTTCTTTAGCAGTGGACTGAAGTGCAAATCGAAATTCCAGGCCCATAAACTAAAATAAATCCATCACAAGCATTCTCAGAAGGACTAGCATGACTGATTGTACACCAAAATTAAATTTTTGACTTCAACCCATTGCTTTCGCAACTCTCTTTATTTTAAGATTGGTGCAAATCAATTGACATACTTTATTTAGTAAAGCTTTAGATGAAACCATTCTGTTTGCGAAAGTGAAATCATCTCATACAAAGTGATTGGACTAATTAAATCATTTTATAGAAATGAAATAGTTTCATTTTGGAATGGATTGAACAGAAATGGAATGATTCAATTATGATTTCTTTTCTAGGTCTACTTGGGCCACAAGCATTTTTGGAGCCTACAAGCAAAATAGTTCAAGTGAAAATGCAATGCATTGCAGCTCATTTGGTTAGAAAGAATGGTCGAGGGCCAAGTAGATTTGAGAGTTGGACATATGCCATTAGTTGTTGAAGCAATAGAATGAAAACACTTAGGATATTTGTACTGCTAAAAGGATGAAAGTGCAGAATGAGCGTAGAAGTTGAAAATGATGGCGATGAAGATAAAGGCAGACGAAGACCTCTTTATCGTAGTCTCTGGTCGTTTCGTATGGTTAGCTTTGAATTTTTTGTCCGCAATGTTAGGTGGCTACTGTATGTTATTCAACTATTTTGTTTTTAATAAAGTATAAATCAAGATTAAGATAAGCAACTAAGTATAGTTGACAATCTCTCCAGTTCCATCCACTTGCACAATGGAAATCAGACGTGCAAGTTGATGGAACGTGGACTTTCCCATCCAGCTTAATGCGGAGTCAACCCCACTTATGCGGAGTCAACTTTCCCATTTGCCCACTTCTCAGTTTCATTTCTTTATGCGGAGTCAACCCCACTTATCTACTCCTCTAAGAAAAAAAGAATTGTTATCATTATTAATAGTATTAAACAGGACAATTATACACTACATATATTATAATTACAAACGAGAACTTGATATTGAACTTTGATTTTTAAGAATTGTTCATCGGGCGAGGTTTATAAGTAAAACAGAAGGTCAAAGAGTTGTGGAAAGCAAAGCAAAAAGGCGTTAAGAAAGAGTAAGTACCGCTGCTGTGTTTTGCGTTTATACATCTCTTTCTTTAACACATTCAATGATGTTTGAAATGCAAATATAAAAGTTTGTTACAGGTTAGACTCGACGGTTCCAAGAATACTTTGGCGAGTAATTATTGCCTGCAACCTAGAGATTTGCAGTCATAGCCATTCTGATTCTATGCTCCAGCCTGGAGTAATTATTTAATGTGGATTTCATCGATGGACTGATTATTCTTACGAACCTTAGCCCAAGGCAATATAAAAAGCTTGATGAGTGAAACACCTTTACAATAAACAAAAAAGGATGGAAGATCAAAAAAGCTAACGAACGAAGTCAAATACCAAATACGAATACCATCGTATGCCATCAGATGTGGCGTTTGTTGGTGCTTGTGTTAAGAAATATGCATTTGGTGAGTCTATGAAAGGGAAAGAACTCCACCTACGGAATATTATTAAGCACATAAGAGGATGAGAATATTAATGCAAATGGTAGGGCACGACGTGATTCTAAGAGTTGGTCAACCGTGACTCCACAGCGTGTCCGGAGTCCGTAGCCCGTATGCACAAAGAGGAATTATTCCATTCCATAGTACTCTGTCGCACCAAACAAAGGCATCTTCGCAATAATATTCCTTGTACAAATCAAGCGGATGTTAAAAAATACGTGTATTTGTTAAGTCTCTAAGAGGGAAAGATTCTGCACCCAATGGAATATATATCAAGCACATGGAGGCCACAACTTGCTTGAGGAATTGGTCGGCCTTGACTCCAAAACTCGTATAGTTTGTATATGGCAAGAGGTGTTATTTCGCTCCACAATTTATGGGCTACATAATATGGTAGAAGTCTTTTTTTTTTTTTTGAAAAGAAAGTCTTCTATAAAATCAGACGCCTACCACCATGTAGACGGCGGCGAAGATGCAGGTAGGGGCTAGGTCCCACTGGCCTTATAGTTTTTTTTTTTTTTTTTTTTTGGTGAAAGGTCAAATTATATATCACCTGCAAACAAAAATTTACAAGATTGTTCGATTGCAAAATATCATCATCTAAGCTCAAACATTGCACTTGGCAAATTCCAAAGCTCTTGTAAAAATTATTACAATTTATAAGCTTGACTCCTCTAGTAGATAAAATCTTCCCTCTCACATCCTTCTTGATTTTAGCAATAATGGTTGAGTTATCTAGACTTGTATCGTTGAATCTTCTTTTATTCCTTTCTCTCCAAATATGATACAATATGGCCTTGAAAGATATACTAAGCAAAGTTACTGCAAAGCTCTTTCTCTTAATAGTCTTGATCATCTAACATATTTCAGCTCTCTAGTGTTCAATTCTTCGAGTTAATCCATTCATGCCTAACAAAGCCTTCCAGATGTAGTTTGTGAACTTGCACTTAAAAAATAAATGTTCTTGTGATTCTTCTTCTTGTTGGCAGAGGTTGCATTATAGATCCACTGAACTATTCCATTTAGCCACCCGATCTGCTGTGGATAGTTTGTCTTTCAAAGTGATCCAACAAATAAAGTTATGCTTTGGTACTTCTTCTTTCCATACAAGTGTTGCCCATTCAGTATCTTCTCTATTCTCTCTTAGTGCTACATAACTTTTGGTAATATTGTATTTTGAGTTCGTCACTAGTTGTGTGAGTTCACTTCTTAGTTGTAAAATATTCCTAAAACTCCAAGTTAGTGATCCTTTCATCTTAACTTCTAATACATTCTTTTCCTTCAAATTTCCTGTTATCATCCATTTAACCCATAAAGAGTTTGAGTTAGGGTGCATAAGAGACCATAAGAGTTTTCCAATTGCCGCCTTATTCCAAGTATGAATGTCTATCAAACCCAATCCTCTAGAAATTTTGGGCTAACAAACTTCTTTCCATGCCACTTTCGCTACACATCGTCCATTAGATTTACCTGCCCAAAGGAAAGTTCTAATCCTTTTTTCAATTTCATAAAGAGTTTGTTTTGGCAATAGAAAGATTTGCATCCAAATGTTTGCAATGAGAATAGAACACTTTTTGCTAGTTGCAGTCTTTCCCTATAACTAATATGCTTAGACTCCTAACCTTTAATTCTCCTCAATATCTTTTCTGTCAGGATAACACAATCTAGGTTGGAGAGTCTTTTAGTAATCAATGGAACTCCCAAGTGTTTTATGGGAAGTTGGCCTTCTTGGATAGGAATATGATCAAGTATTAGTGCATTTTCCTATTCAGACAAGCCTGAAAAGAAAATTTGACACTTTTTTGGATGCATCTTCAGACCTGTTATATCTTCAAACTCTTGCATAGCATCTAGTAAACACAATATAGACTCAATATGTCCATGAGCAAACAAAAAGAGATCATCAGCAAAGCATAGATGAGTGATCTTCTCTTTAGCGCATTTCCAGTGAAATTTAAACCTTCCAGAAGATACTTTCTTTTGTATAATTCTGTTAAGAATCTCCATCACAATAACAAAGAGAAAAGGAGAGAGAGGGTCTCCTTGTCTAAGTCCCTTTGCCCCTTTAAAAAAACTTGTATGAGAGCCATTGATGTTCATAGAATATCCAATAGTAGTGATGCAGCTTTCAATCAACAATCTAAATTTATTTGGGAACTTCAAAACTTTTAGAGTATTTAGGATTGCATTCCAGTCTATTGAATCATATGCTTTCATAATATCAACCTTAATTGCCACCATTTTCCCATGAATATCTTTGTGATAATTGTGTATTAACTCCTAACATAACAAAATATTTTTTTTAATGTTCCTTCCTAGCACAAAAGCTGTCTAACAAGGATGTATGAAATGAGGCAAAACTATACTTAATCTTCCTGCCATAATTTTAGATATGATCTTGTACAACACATTGCAACAGGAGATTGGTCTAAAATCTTTCATATTAGTGGCATTAATTTTCTTAAGGACAAGGGAGATTACTGTTGAATTTATGCTTCGTAGTAGCTGTCTCTTCTGAAAGAAAGCTATAATTGCATCTTCTATGTCA
The DNA here is from genome assembly GCA_028551485.1 of Casuarina cunninghamiana. Classification (NCBI taxonomy): domain Eukaryota; kingdom Viridiplantae; phylum Streptophyta; class Magnoliopsida; order Fagales; family Casuarinaceae; genus Casuarina; species Casuarina cunninghamiana. The sequence continues at coordinate 7,568,626 of CM052363.1, read as the reverse complement.
CTCCCTATAATACTCCAAGCTTTCTTAAAGAAAAAGCTATTATATCCATCAAGACCTGCAGCTTTGTAATCACTAATAGTATTAAGGACCTTTTGTATATCTTCTCTTTGAACATCCGCTATAAGGCTTCTCTTTGTCTCTTCTGGAATTTTCGTGGGAAATAACTCTCTTAATTTTGTTTATGATGGTTGAAGTTGGTTTGCCCTCCCTAGCAAGTTTTGATAGTAACTTAGAATTTTGTTCTTTATCATTTTAGGATCTTTAGTAAGTTGCCCATCATCTATTTCCAGCTTAACAATGTGGTTTTTTGCTTTTCTCTTCATCATGCTTCTAAAAAAGACTTTACTGTTATAATCTCCCTCTTTCAGCCAAGTATTCCTTGATTTTTGCTTCAGAACTATATCTTCATGCTTGCTATGTATTAGTAACTTTTCTAACCACTCATTTTCTTCATTGCGCAATTGGGTATTTGAAGGGTCATCAAAAAGCTTTCCTTGTGCTATTTGTAGCTGCTTCCTTGCTATCTCTATTTTTCTTGGTAATTCTCCAAATTCCTCTTTTTTTAACTTTCTCAAATCTTTTTTCATTTCCTTCAACTTTATCATTATTCTATACATTATAGTACCCTCAACCCTTTGTTGCCAAATATTCTTCACTATTGTCATAAATTGGGGCTTGTCTTGCCAAAAGTTGAAAAATCTAAAGGCACTTTTCTGCCTTGATAATGCAAAGACTATGATTTGACAATCTAGGAGTACTAAATTCAATGGAGAAATCCATATTACTTTGCAACCATTTAAGGTTTACCAAACATCTATCCAATTTACTACCTGTGAACCCTATTCCTTTACCTTTGTTTGTCCATGATAGAAGAGGTCCTACAAAGTTTGGTTCTATAAGTTCTGCATCACTTACGAACTTGTTGAAATCTTCTATTCCTTCTATCCATTTGCTAGCTACACTGACCCTTTCATTTAGATTCCTCACTGTATTAAAATCTCCTACTAGTAGCCATTGAGTGTCATTCCCATAACTGTTATAATATTGTGTGAGGTTACTCCAAAGATCCTTTCATTCATTTGCTGCATTTGCTGCATAAATGGCAGATAAGTACCATACTTTATGCCCCTTTTCCATTTTACAATTCACTACCTGTTTAGAACTACTAAGCATTGTGATGTTGAGTTGTGGCGTTTTCCATACAATCCAAATCCTTCCATTTTCATTATCTTTATAATTGTGGACAAAACCCCATTGGGGAAAAAGAGAATCTATCACCTATTGTGCTTTATCTTCTTTTATTTTGTGTTCTAATAAAATGACAATGTCAGCTTTAGCATTCTTGATAACTTCTTGTACCTCTTTTTGTTTAGGGCTTTTATTCATGCCCCTAACATTCCATGAGAATATGATCATTTATTTGGGGGTATAGTGTTTTCTCCTTCAACACCTTCAAAACCTACAATATTGTTGCATCTTGCTTCATTTGGTTCCTGATGATTATTTATCAACACACTAAACCTATTACTGGTATTGTCCTTCTCACATGTATTCCTTTTAGGGCTCCTTTTGTTTCCCCTTCCATTCACACTTGCTTTATTGCTTTGTTCTAATTTGCCTTTGGACTTGTGGTGGATTCAACTTCATGTGTTATTGAATTTGCAATCTTGTCTCCTATATCCTCATGTCCTTGGTCCTCATGAACTTGATCTTCATTACCTTTATCCAAATGTTCTTTATCCTCACGTCCTTCATCATAGTTCTCCGTTTGACTTAATGGCTTTTGTACTGGAACCTATATTTCTTTTTTCTTTGTAACACACTCCTTATGTCCAAAGCAATCACATTTCTTGCATATTTCAGGTAACCAACAATACTCCACTCCTACCTAAAAAATAGCACCATTTCCCATGTCAATTTCAAATGAAGTTGGTAGAGAACACTTTGTATCTATTTCAAAACATACTTTTGCATACGATATCCTCTGTCTATGTTTAGTAGCTTTATCCATGTATAGTGGCTTTCCAACAGCACTAGCTACAAAGCTTATACCAATCTCATCCCATAGAGCATGTGGGACATTATGCAACTGTATCCAAATTGGTATTGAAGTGATTTTTTCTTTCTGCAATCTAATAGTATTATGCCATTTTTGCAGAAACATTGGTTTTCCTACCACATTACATACTCCAGCTTCTAATACTTCCTCTATCTTTTGTTTATTAGAAAATCTAAAGAAAAAGAAACCACTATCTGTTGCAAAAATATCTACTAAGCTTTGTTTTCCCTATCGCTTTTCTACAATTCCTTTTACTACAGAAAATGGTAACCCACAACATAATTTTCATAGAATTTACTTCCTTCTTCAATAACTTCCTTAGGAGGAGCAACTCTAATTTTCCCATCATTTAATACCGGTGGCTGGTATTTCATATGAGCACTTTGTGCTAATCCTCTTACTACAGCCTTACTCCAAGATTCATGCTTTCCTTTATGTTTGAAGCTCTCCTTAAAGATAATGTTGTTTGTCTTTTCTAGCCTCTCCTTTTTCTCCTTATTTCTTGGAAGCCCTTGGAATAAACTTTCTTGGATTTCTTGTTCAATTCTCACCTTGTCCTGTTGAGTTACATTATCCTTGGTCATACTTCCTTTAGCCATGTTCCTATTTGCAAGGGTTATTAGTCCAGATTTCACTATTTTAACTTTTGTATCATTAGTTTCTCCTAAAGATTTCCAACAATCTTCAAGTTTCCTTATTTTTCTTTTCTCTCTTCTCTCAAACTCTACACTATCTAGGTCTATCCTTTGGAACACCTTGACCATCAGCAGTTACCAACTTAGTAATTAACTAATTTGATAGGCAGGATTTTGGTAACATGTACCAAATGTTCATGATCTACTTAATTTACAGACCTGATAGATTCTGCCTTCTTCTACCGAAAATCTACTTAAAATTCACTCTTCAATCTCTTTAACTTAACTTAATAGAAACATGGATTTTGGTAGGTATATCCTTCTCTTACCAATCCAAAACAAATATCTTAACTAAGCAATCAATAATTCAAAACAACCACGAAACAACACACCACAACAAAATTCCCACCTGACACTCACTACACCAACTTCTACTTCCAAATTGCAAATCCAATATATATAAAAAAAAAAAGAAAACACACATAAACAAGAAATTCCCCACCAACACTCACTACAACAGAGCCTATTCCAATTATAATCTAATAGGCAGAAAAAAAAACGTTTTTACTCTTTTTTTTTTTCACACTTCTTTTTTTCCTCCAAGCCTAGGAAATCTGGCAATCAACCATCAGGACCTTGTCTCCCGCTGACCAGCTCTGCCTCCCGCTGGCGACCAGCTTTACCTCCCGCCGACCACCATGCTCTGCCTCCTACCGCCGACCACACACCTGGCCGCTAATCTACCTCCCAATGAAATGAACCAGAAACGTTCCTCTGGATCCTCCTAAAACCAACGGCACAACAAGTGATTCCGTCGACCAGCAGCAAGCAAGAGATGTGGCTTACGAGCCCCAAGTAGCAAGCTGCAAGTAGGCGACCCGCTACCGCTCGACCACCACCAACAAACCAGACGCCCGCTTGGCCCACTGATTCATTCTCTTCCAGAATGCCTAGACGACACCACCAAACAAACCAGCACTCGCCTAAAGCCTATGGCGGTCGATAGGACTCAAATCTGCCTTGCACGGACCTCTACACACCGTCACGCTTGGATTTGTCTCGATGACGGCGAGAGAGAAAGCTCCAACAGTCACTTTCTAGATAGAAAGTCAATCATGTGCCTTACAGTTTGCTATAAGAAAACCAAAGCTTTAGGCCTATTGAGAAAACAGATTTAATTGTCGTACGTTGACTGTTAAAATGGGTGTTGTCCCACATTTGAAATGTGAAGATAGGCTCTTAAGCTTATAAGTGATGAGATTTTCTTACCTAATACTTTAAGATTTTGGGATGAATCCTCACATTCTAATATGGTATCAAAGTCAAGTTTGAGCCTTTACTTCATAAACCCTATGCCTCGAAGTTGGGCTTCAGTCTACTTGTAATGTTTGTATCAGCATGCAAGTGAGGGAGAGTGTTAAAAGTGGTGTTGTCTCATATTAAAAGTGTGAATATAGGTCATTGAGCTTATAAGTGATGAGATTTTTTCACTTAATGTCTTAAGGTTTTGGGATTGACTTTTATATTTTAATAATGACCATTGTAGGGGTTAGGCGCATCATTACTTTGAGCAACGAGACCCAAAAACTTCATTCTCTTATGGATCCTAAGAAGTTTTCTGCAAGATGTTACGTATATTCTTCATTATATTCAATTTAATTTTTCATGAAAACTTCATTTAATTATGCGCAAATTGAATTTCCAGGCCCAAAAACTCAAGTAAATCGAGCAAAAGCATTCTAAGAAGGATAAGCGTGACTGATTGTACACCAAAATTAAGTTTTTGACTTCAACCCATTGCTTTTGCAACTCTCTTTATTTTAAGATTGGTGCAGATCAATTGAAACACTTTATTTAGTGAAGCTTAAGATGAAACCATTATGTTTACAAAAGCGAAATCATCTCATACAAAATGATTGGACAAATTAAATCATTTTATAGGAATGACATAGTTTCATTTTGGAATGGATTGAACAGAAATGGAATGATTTAATTATGATTTCTTTTCTATGTCTACTTAGGCCACAAGCATTTTTTGAGCCTACAAGCGGAATAGTTCAAGTGAAAATGCAATGCATTGAAGCTCATTTAATTAGAAAGAATGATCGAGGGCCAAGTAGATTTGAGAATTGGACAATTGCCATGAGTTGTTGAAGCAAGAGAACAAAAAAACTTGGGATGTTTGTATTGCTAAAAGGATGAAAGTGTAGAGGTGTTCGTTTGGCACTAAAGAATGTAGGAAGGTTGATATATTCTAAAAGTTTAGAAAGATGGCAGAAATTTATAAATGAGGAATTCTCAACTATAAATTAAGAAGCAATTGATATTTCACCAACTTTGAAGTTAAGTTATGATGACCTTTCATCTAATTTAAAGCATTGTTTTGCTTTTTGTAGTTTATTTCCAAAGGATTATACTTTTGATATATCAACATTGATTAATCTTTGGATAGCAAACGGATATGTAGAGTCAAAAGGAAATCAACGCTTAGAAGAGATTGGTCATAAGTATTTTATAGATTTACTTTGGAGATAATTTTGTTAAGAAGTTAAGACAAATGATTTTGGTGTTGCAATTAAATGCAAAATTCATGATCTCATGCATGATCTTGCTACATTAGTGGCAAGACCTTTGATCTCCATATTTCCATTTGAGGATGGCATTGATTGTAGAAAAATTTGTCATACAGCTATTCTTATGATATACATTCTCATTTTGCTATGATGGATTCATTGTATAATGGAAGTATGATATGAGCATTTCTTTGTCCTACATCTAGTCATCCTTATGTTGAAATTGATTGTGAAGCTATTGTAAGAAGTTTTAAGTTTTTACATGTGTTGGATGTGAGTAGAAGAAAGCTCAAATGTGTCCCAAGCTTTATAAATAAATTGAAACACTTAAGATATCTTAATGTTTCTTATAATCAACAAATTAAGAAGTTACTGAGATTTATAACCATGTTGGTAAATTTACAGTACTTGTACCTCTCAAATTGTCACTGGCTTGTAAGATTTCTAAAAGGGTTTAAGAGATTAATCAATCTAAAGCATCTTGATGTTAGTCATTGTATAAGTTGGAGGTGTATGCCAAATGGAATGGGGCAATTGACTAATTTGAAGATGCTAAATATCAATAGTTGTAAGTTGCTTAAAGAATTGCCAGCTAGAATGGGGCAATTGACTAATTTGGAGATGCTAAATATCAATAGTTGTAAGTTGCTTAAAGAATTGCCAGCTAGAATGGGGCAATTGACTAATTTGGAGATGCTAAATATCAGTGGTTGTGAGTTGCTTAAACAATTACCTGGAGACATTACAAAATTAGTAAACCTTAGATTTTTTTACAGGAACACTGTTAAGTTCAACTATATGCCTCACGGGTTTGGCAAACTGACAAATTTTCAAGAATTGTCATATTTTATGGTCGATTTTGGTTGTAACTCCCGAGATAGTAGTGGATTAGATGAATTAAATGGTTTGAATAACTTGAGAGGATCATTAAGGATTGAAGTTGTGAGTTGCAAAAAAGACCTTGCAAGAGAATACGAGGTTACTAATTTAAAAGACAAACAAAACCTTTATTCTCTTGAAGAGTCGTGGGGGAGTGATGATAACAGTTTTGATGCTAATACATTGAAAAGATTGCAACTGCACCCAAATTTGAAACACTTGAGTTTAGAATGGGATAGGTGTTTAAGGTAACCAAGGTTGTTGTTATCACTTATGAATCTCATTATTTTGAAATTAGATGGGTGTCCTAAATGGCAATACTTGCCGCCATTAGGCTGCCTTCCTTCTTTAAAGGTTCTCTCTCTTAAGCTGATGGATAGAATGAAATATATATGAAATTTTAACGACTTGGGTTCTTCATTGGCAGTAATGATGCTTTCTACATAGTTAAAGGAAATTTGGTTATATAATTGCCCAAATCTCAAAGGATGGTGGAAGAACTCTCCTACAAAGGTTGAAAGTTTACTCATTTTATTTCCTTTTCTTTCATGTGTAGACATTATTAACTATCCAATGTTGACTTCATCGCCAGTATTTTGGTATCTCAAAGAATGTTTGCAATTGAGAAGTACCAACTGGAAGCCACTGTAACAAATTCTCATGATGAATACATCAGCAACTTCCTCTATCCTTTTATATGCTCTTCTCTCCAAATTGAAAGAATTAGAATTCAATTCAATTCAATTGGGGACCTAGAAATCCTCTCAAAGGAGGGACTACAAAACCTCACCTCCTTGGAGAAGTTGAGTTTCAACAATTATGATAAATTAAAGTCTCTCTCTCCTGGTGTACAACATCTCACTGTAGTTCAAAAGTTGAAGATTAATAATTGCTCGATGTTTGTAGACGATGAAGATGGAATGCAATGGCAAGGATTAAAGAGTCTTCCTAATCTTATCTTTAAGGATCTTCCAAAATTGTCCTACCTTCCTCCAAGTCTTCAACATGTTACCACTCTAAAGGAACTCCAGATTGTAAGTTGTAAAAGCTTAAGGACTCTCTCTCTTATGATACAACATCTCACAACAGTTGAAGAATTAGTTATTAGGAATTGTCCATTATGTAGATGATGAGACTGGGATGCAATGGCAAGGCCTTGAGAGTCTTCTCTCTCTTTACTTCGAGAATCTTTCAACATTGTCTTCTCTCCCTCTCAGTCTTCAACATGTTACCAATTTGAAAAAACTTAGCATTTGGAAATGTGAAAGCTTGAGTACTTTCTTTCCTATGATACAGCATCTTAAAATAGTTGAAGAATTATTTATTGAGGATTGTCCATTATGTGTAGATGATGAGACTGGGATGTAGTGGCAAGGCCTTGGGAGTCTTCTTTTTCTTTCCTTTAGGAGTCTTACTACATTGTCTTCTTTCCCTCTCGGTCTTCAACATGTTACCACTTTGAAGAACCTTAGCATTTGGAAATGTAAAAGCTTGACAACTTTCTCTCCAGTGATACAACATCTCTCAGCACTCGAAGAACTACATATTGGGTACTACTGTCTAAAGTGTGTAGACACTGAGAATGAGAAGCAATTGCAAAGCTTATAGAGTCTTCTCACTCTTAACCTTGATAACCTTCCAAAATTATCCTCTCTCTCTCTTTTCTTCAAGAATCTTCCAAAATGGTCCTCTTTAAAGTGTCTTCAACATGTTACCATTTTGAAAGAACTCAGAATTTATAAATGTGAAAGCTTAACGATGTTGCCAGACTGGCTCTTCTAGTGCAAATCACTTGAAAAGCTTTATATTGATGGATGCTCCAATTTGGCATCACTACCTATTGGAATGTGTGAGCCATGGTCTTTGAAGACACTAATTATTTTAGACTGCCCCATCTTACTGTGAAAATGTGATAAAGGGAAGGGTAAATATTGGCCCAAAATTGAACACATCCCCGAACTATATTTGGATAATCCACCAGAAAGCAAATCTGTCCTCAACCGCATGTTCCACAAATTCGGGTAAATGTCATACATTCCTTTTTTAAAAAAGTTTTATAAAAATTTGACCTTTATGGTTTTATTTTTCCCTCTCATATGTCTTGGTTGCTAAATTACAGATTCATAAGCGATAATGACAACAAGGGTGTTGAAATATATGGACATGAAGCTGAATTTAGTTGAACCTAAAAGTGAAGTTACTTGCGGTTAAGATGCAGAATTTGTTCAAGCACTTGGACTTTACATTTTTGGCCGTAAGTCAACACTAACCATATCTTATTTTTTTGTCTTGTTCATAAAAACTTCAAGACACCTACATTTTATATTTTTGTCTAACTGTTTAGTTATACGCCAATGTCATTGCAGCAGTTGTTTGAACAAATATTTCCTTTATTTTTCTAATACAAAAGGATAAACTAAACTAAACTAAACTAAACTAAACTAAAGAGAAGTGCTATTTAAGAAAAAGTTATCGTAGAAGACATAGCTTAGAGATTGGGCTGAGACATGTGGGAATGTGTCTTCTTATTCACTTTGTACACCAAATTTTGCAGAAAAATTTAAGAAAAATTGAAATATGGGATAAGTAATCTGAGTGTACCATAAATAGAAAAAAAAACACTTAAGATTAGGAAATGAAATATATGATAATTGGAAATGGGTCACGGCTTAGTTGAGAATTATTGGGACTTGAAATTGAAACTAGTTTAAAATGGACGTAATATTTCATAATTTATACTATTTATGTTTTTTTTAATCGAATAAGAATTTAAGTTTTTTAAAATTATTTTCTTTTTATTTCAGGTACTAATAAGTGTGCCACGGTCCTTGCGCATGTTAGACAGTTGGAGGTGTTCAATCTTGTCGCGAAGATGAGAAAGAAAAACCTCCAAGAATTGGTTCAAGATTGTTTGCTTCCCTATAGTAAACCTTGGGATGATTGAGATTAGCGTCGGGCATGTTCTTTCGATTCAGGTAATGCCTTTCATCTTTTTAAATTGTACTATTCAACTTCTGCTCTTTATTTTTTTTTCTTTGTTTTTTTCTTCCTCTTATATTTCTACCTTGTTAAATTTCATATTAGAAAAGAATGCTATTCAAAAGGTCAATCGAGCATTGAAGAGGGGTCATCCGAGGTCCATATCTAGAGGAAAGTCTGCTGAGTCCCTTGGTAGGAAACAAGATGAAAGCTGGTTTCAAGGAGAAACGGCCGAGTCATTCTTGAGATAGGCAAAAAGAGTTGGACGGAGGCGCAAGAGAAAGGGTGAACTTGCTGAGTTACAATAATTCTCAGCTGGTGAAAATGGTATTATTTTATGGACTTGAGATAAGATTGATCACTGTAATTATTTATTATTAACACATGTACGATGACTTAATGACTTAATGCCTATCAGAATCAATAATCTTGATAGGTAAGTGGATAGAGTACTAATCATTTTTTCCCCTTAATTGTACTTGCTACAAAATAAAAGGTATAAAAGAAAATCCAAACTTTTTTAAAACAGGATATTAGAAAAATTAAAAGTTGTTTGGATCCTATTTGAGAAAAGTAAAAACATAAGATTGGGAAATAGGTCTAGGCTTAGTTGATAATTCCTAAAGTTTCAACATTGGGGTTAGGTTTAAAAGGGGTTTTTAGAATTTATGGTTTATATAATCCTATTCATGCTTTTTATTTTTATTTTTTATAATTAAATCCTAATTGAGCTTCCTAAATTGTTTCCTTTTATTTTAGATACTGGGAATCAAATGCTTTAACATATAAAGGTATGTTATTTGACAAAGTAAGCAAGTTGATAATAGCAAACCATCAACTAATCTTTATTGAATTTAGAAATGCTATATGTATTCCTTATTTAATTTTTTTTTTTTAATGGAAGATTCTTGTATAAGCTAGAATGTGTGAATTTCTAGCAATTGAAAGCCGATATACCAAACATTTTAATGATGAGTATGTTAGGTTTGTCTTATTGCCTTTTTATGTACTCTTCCCAATTGAACTAAATAAAAATACATGTAAATATGGACATTGAAACTCTCAAATGAGAGTTTTGTATGATCTCACCTCTTTTCATAAGATATTTTTGTTAGTGTCCATAATCAAATATTAGTTGAACTTTTTTCGAATTGGTTTTTACACATTTTGTTAGTTTTTTGTAGTCAAATATTAATTTAATTTTTTTAAGATTTTTTTTTTCTATTGCAAGTAACATCAAGTTTCTTTTTTCTTTTTTTTTTTTGGGTGTTTTTAACTACTAGCTTTTCCAATAAAAGCTCTTGTTATGAGTTAAAACAATGGATTGACATTTGAGATGTACTGTTTTTTGGCTTCTTAAGAAAAGAAGTTGAAGGGGGTCGTTCCAGGCATGTTCAAAGTCATAATAAATGTTAGCTTTAGGAGTGAAGGAGGTCAAAAGCTAAAGATTGGACAGAGGAGCAAGTGAAAGGATGGGAGAGAGACATGTAGAGTTGAGTTATTCAATAAGCCTAGCCTACAGCTAGTGAAAATGGTAAAATTTATAATCTTAATTGGTTGTTCATTTGTTATTTATTACCAAATAAAAAAGACTTGAATATGCAATAAAATCTCTAAGCTTAGTGGTAAAAAGAGTTGTTTACTGTCATCCTTTTTTATTCTTTGTTTGCCATAAAAAAATGATATAGGAGAAATTAAATTTGGTGAAGGAATAATGAAACTTTTGGATAGTTTGTTATTTTTTGTTGAGGCTTGTGGTTTCTTTGTTTAACACAAAAAATTTATGGTCAGTTGTTTTATATAACTTTGTATTACCATGGATTATGGTTTTAAAAAAAGAAATCAATTGAAGCTTTGGATCTTAAAATTTTCTTGAATTTGTTATAAAATGGATCATGTCAAGTTTCTTTATCTAAAATGTCATACACTTTTAAAATGTTGTCAACTTACTCTATGTTAAAACGTTATAGTAAATTGTCCTAAGTATTTTTCATCTAATTCCACTTTTGTTTTTCATTTAAACTTTCTTGTATCAACTATAATTATTGGTAAATGAACGTCACTCCAATGGTTTTTTTGAACTTGTTATCTCCTTATGTACACTCTTTTAGAAATACAAGCCAAAAAAGTCTCCCCCAACCATTGTTGGCCCCAAAATGCTCACATCCCAGTTGTACTTTTGGATATGGAGAGAAGTCTCATATACGTTCCCCTGAATGAGGTATCATTTATTTTGATATTGTCAAAAAGGAATTGAAATAGCAACTCTCTACATTTAATGATTTTTTTCTTTGCTTTTCTTCCTATACATTTTTTTGGTTGCTAAATTTTATATTTAAAAATAGTTCCAATAGTTCAAATATCTAAAATTTCATCTTTTTCTGACAACTATTAGCTTTTGCAGTAAAAGTTCTACTTATGAACTTCGATATCCGAAGCTCTATTGTCATTCTATTTCTCAAGAAAAGAAACTTAAGAGCATTGAAGGGGGTTGCTCGAGGCCCACATATAAAAGGAAAATCTATTGTCATTTATGGCAACAAAGAATATCAAAAGCTGAAATTGTTGTAATACAAGGGTATACCCTATGCTTTTATACATTACATTCTATTAATGCAACTTACATTTCAACCAAAAAAAAAAAAAAAGATCAAAATCTGGTTTCAATGAGAAAAGGGCACAATCCTTCTTAGTTAGGCTAATGACAAAATCGAAGCTTGGGCAGAGGAGTAAATACATGCAATGGAGCACTTAAATATTGGGATGAAGAGCAATAAGAGTTGAATCCTGACCGTGATGAGTTATCTGAGTAGCCCAGCTTAGAGCTGGTGAAAATGGTAAAATTAATGATAGTGATTGTGTCGATTATTGTACACATATACTCCTCCCTAATTTTCTTTGTAGCATTAATGAAAATTTAGCATGTTGCTATTAGTTGGAACCACCATCTTAATAATGCACCAATCTATTTTTTCCTTCAATTTAAACCATTTGCACCTTGTTTATATCTTAATCTCTTCTTTACTTATTACTCATAAACAGGTAGGTACCTTAACTTTCTTTTTTCCTTTTTATTTTTTTATTTTTTTTTAGATGAGCATCTGTTAAGCCAGGTGTTATTTTGTTCCCATAGTCTCCTTAGTTCTTATGATCACATGGCCTAATTTAAGGTCAGTCGTATTCGCCATTTCAGGGAATGAGCTCAATGTTACTTACGTTTGAGCAAGCTTAGATATGGAGCGAATATAGAGTTACTGATTTTGCAATAGTTGAGTATTACCCTTTCCTACAATTTGAAGAAAGCACACACTTGCCTTAAAAACTTGACATTCCAACACTTTTTTAGACTCCAACTCATGTTCTTGATCTCGTTTCATGCATGTACTTCAGTGAAAGAACTTCACTCATTTAAGACCATAGATGCCATAATTAAGAAGCTAGATCAAGGCTTCAAGCCTACTAGGGTCCTCTCTTTAATGGTGCTCCCTTTTTGCCTTTCCAAACCAATAAACCAGCTTTTATGCATGTCCAAACTATTTTAGAACATAGCTCTTAATTTTTTATACCAACTTCTCTAAAGAAACCTAGATCTAAAGTTTGATTTCCAGCAACATTCAATGAAACAACTAAACCACATTGGCATAAATGGTTCTTTTCCACAAGTTCACAAGCAAAATTGACCATGTATCTCAAACTCACAATGTGGTTGCTATATGAGTGGTGTTTGCAATAAAAGGTAAGTTGTTTGGATCCTACTACTTGATACCCATTAATGCAAAACCCATTGTATATATAGAATCTAAAGATTATAAGTCAATACTCCACTAGATATTGTATATTGATATCTACAATTTGTTAACTCCCTCATTCTAACTATCTTCATAACATAAACATGCTAACGACCTCTCCATGGCCTTTTCAGCAATGATGTTAATGATTATGACATTAAAGTGGATAAGGAAAAGAAAGAATTGGTTATAAACCTAGTTGGCCTGTAAGTCATACAGTCTATATTTTAATATGAAATAAAAATTTATAATTACAGTATTTGGTTTGGCAAGGTGTAGAGGAACCATAATTGCTGCTTATTTGTTTCTTGCTTTATGTTTTAAGGGGCTGACTTCAACATCTATAGAGGCTAAAAGAATGTGTTCGATAATATTGTTGGCACGTTCAATTATTTATGGCTATATATGTATTAGGTATGGATATGCCTATTGGACCTTTTAGAAGTAAAAGGATGATCCTAAATCTTAAATACAAGAACTAATTTTAACAATTTTATATGCTACTTAGGTTCACCTTTTATCCTAAAAAAGTCCCATCCTTTCCCACAAAATTTGTTTGGCTTTTATGTTGTTTAGTTTGAAGCTTCCATTCTTCTTAAAGAATGAAGGGTCATCAAATCCTAGATTTTGAAGTATTTATAGGAACTTGCTTCTAGTTGGTAATGACTTTTCTCATTGCTTTCTTACCAAAAGGATTGGATTTAAGCTTATAGTTTGGATCTTGTTAAAAATAATGTACAAACCTTTAACACATTTGTTTATTTATGGCAGTGCTTAGCATTTCAGTTAAGTCACTAAGGATTGGGAGAACCACTTTGCTTTGCAACATCTAGCCATTTGCAAGTACTACTTTCTTCCTATTGCAAGGCAGCACAAGCTTATTTAAGCTATATATTAGATCCGTTGATGGCTTGAATTTCTGTTTGGCATGGGTGTGATTATGACTTCAAGTGTTTTTGACAGTGAGAAGAAATATCTTCCTTTAAGTGGAACAAGTCTTTGTGCATTAGTCCATGTTGGCCTCATAATAGCAATAATCCTTTTCTATAGCCACTTCCATCAAGTAGTTTACTTCCTTTTAATCACTAACTTGCACAAGTCTATGTGATTGACTATGTGAGCTTATATCGATTTTGAACATTCAAGTGGAAGGAGATAGGGATGTTGGAAAAATGCCTCCTCTAGTGAATTATCTTAGAACTTCAACTCTAATAAATTAAAACAGAAACAAATAATATTTCTTAAGTTTTTATATTTGTTGGCAGGTAGGGCTTGGTAATAGGGGAGGTGCAAAGGTAGTAAAGGTGATTATACTTCTTTTTGTTTGCCTTTGGTCTAATCAAGGCTCTCCCTTTTCCACTCATTGTAATTTCTTCAATTCATGAATTCTTGGAAAAATGGCACTTTATGCTTGTTTAATCTTCCTTTAACTCTCTATGCCATTGATTACTAATTCTATAAACTAATTATCTATGCTAGCTTCTCTGTGCTTTGACTTTGCCTATGGGAAAGACGATGGGTAGATTCGTCGAAGATACCCCAAGGTCAGTGCCAAGATTGTAAGATGCCTCAAATCTTGGGTTTTAAAACTTCTCTCTTTCTAACACAGGTGATATAACAAACCAATTTTTTACAAAACATGTGGACCCTCTTCCTTCTTTCTTGCTAACGTGGATTTAGTTTTATGGAAGTTGCTGTCACAGGACAAAGAGAAGATCTTGATGGCTAAGTTCTACTGTGTGAGAATGCGTACAAGTGAAAATGTCGTACGAGTGCCCATATTCTATTGGTTGGTCTAAAAGCTCTTGCATCAAAATAGGTAAGTATATAGAATAACTTCCCCCAAAAAAGGAAAAATCCTTAACCTATAGAGAAATAGCACGACCATTGACCATTTATCCGTTCCTTCATATATCAGGTTGGACAATCCGGCGGTTGGGAAACTAATGTACAAATATCACAATCACCTATTTGTTCCTTCCCAGAGTAATGTACAAAGCCGCGTCGCCAGCTCCACCATGTCAGCCCTACGGATCCAGCCCATTCACGAAGTGCGCCATGAAGCATCGTCTTCTCCAACGCGAAAGACTGGTTCTGTCTCCGGCACTGATTACTCTCAAACTCGTGGAGGGTTCCAGCAAAGCAGACTCAGATTGGGAAGCTTCTAATGTATTTCGTCTACCTTATCAAGAGCACTATAAATTTTAAGTTTCAAATAGCACAAATCTTTTATGTGCCCACCATGAGTCATCGGATTTTTGTGTATAAATGAGAATATCTTCAATGGTAAAGAATCATTTGAACCTCGTAGAATACAATGTAAAGCCTTCTAAACTTTCTCTCTCTTTTTTTGTTAAAATTTCTAAGAGTTCATGAACATATGATTATAATTAATTGGGGTTTTGTTTCTGCACATCTATGTCTTACTTATTATAAAGTTTTGAAAGTTATCACATTACCACTTGCTCTTCAATGACATGATAATCAGTAGAAAGTGTTCTTTCATGGCAGTTTGTAAGTGCCCTATGCAGCACATCCCCCGAGCGCCTTTGTCCTTGCGTTCGTCCCTAACAACTTGTTCATGTAGTTGGCCGGAGTCACATCATTGGAGTCGCCAAACAGATCAGGAACGAACTTCCAAAATCTTCTAGACATCAGGCTACCGAAAATGAAACCAAGAATTTGCCACTGATTTGAGATCGTCTTCAAACGCTTGTGTTCTTCAACACTCAAATCGACAAGCATTCATCGATGATTTTGTTTCGATTTCCTGTGCATTATTTCTGTTTATGTATTTTCATTCATTCGCCTACAAATTTAGGTATCATTGTATAGAGAAATTAACTCAATTACAAAACCCTCTCCTTAATGTAGTTTTCGGTGTTTTAGGGTTTATTTTATTCTTGCATTTGTTTCAAGAAATCGATAGATTTCATGAAATTGTTGGTAATTTCTTGGTATTAGTTAGCCTTTCGGAGAAAGCTCCCTATTGATTTTGCGATCCCTTACACAAATGGCCACCTAGGCAACTTATTCATTTGTTGCTCCCCGCTTTGCACCTTTTATCACTAGAAATGTATCAATTCCAGTGGAGAGAGTATTATTATGAGTTGAGTGGACAGCTAATAAGTGATACGGTGCATTTTGGTGGTTAAGGGTAAGATGGTAAAGTATTAAGAGTAAGGCTGCAGGAAAATAAAGGAAGGATGGATAGTGCCGCTTCTCACCTTCAGACTGCCGTTGTTCCTGTTCCAGCCATTCGTGGGAGGCTAAGTGTTTATCTTTTGGTTGCGTTGATCTTTGTTGAGTGGAGTTGTTTCTCTCGCTTTGTAACAGAGTTTGTAAAGGTTTTTCCTACTGTTATGTTGCTGAATTTCAATAGAATTCCATTATTGCTTGTATGAGTTTTTGCTTCATTACAAGTGGTATCGGAAATAGGTGATGGTTGATAATGATGCTCGTTTGTTGGCCTTGGAAGAGAAGATGGAGAAGGTAGAAGCCAAGACTCATGAGTCAGTTTCTTGTTAGGAGTATTATTGGACTCTGTCACGAAGTCTCAGGCCAATCTTCAAGTTGGTATGGCACAAATCGTGGTTTCATTGGGGCAGTTGAAGGTTGCTAGTGCGTCTTCTTCTCAAGTTCCTGTGGCAGCTGTGGGTAAACTGACTTCCTCCCGTGTGGTTGTTTCATCGGTTTCTGAGCCATTATTTGCCGACAACGTGTATATTGTTGCTGAAGGCCTTGGGGGCTGGTTACCTTGGAGGATCTCACGACCAAGGAGGAGGAGCTAGACCCATTTTTTATGGGTCACTCATCTGCCGGTGCTCTTGTGAGCAACCAACGTCTGACCAACCAAAGGCGGTATCAGGCAGTTTTGTTGTGACATATGACGTCGGCGCCTTTTTTTTAGCCTAACAGGCAGCTGCTTTGGGTCGCGAGCTTTTTGTCGACGTGGCATAGTGGAGTTTTGCTAACTAGAATTGAGATTCAGATTTGGTTGGCAACGACATTCTTTTGCTGGATTTGACTGCAGGAGCCATCTCGCAATGACATTTTGGTGGCCGTGGGAGTTTTTCCATAAGAAGGGGTGGCTGGCTGCCACCGATGCTGCTGCGACAGCCGTTGGAGCTACCAGGCCCTTTGCTGGCGGGAGACAATTTTGGCTCCATTTTTCACCAAGGATGCAGTAGGGGATGCTAAGAACATGAAAATCATCATGGGACAACCATGGGGGCTCTAAGGTAAATTAATTGCATTCTTGGTTTCCTAAAATCGATTTTCCTAAGTTAGATGGCAATGACCCTTAGGAAGAGTTAGATAGTGTGATACATTCTTTCAGTATGAGGATATGGATGATTATTGTAAGGTTAAATTTGCATTAATGTACATGGAAGGTAGGGTTGCTAGATGGTACAAGTATTATTGGTGAGAGTTGGGATCAGTTTTAAGTTGATGTTTGTCAGCTTTTTGCTATTAACAAGTTTGAGAGTGTCATTGTCAATTTTTATCAAGTAAAGCAATTAGGAACTATGACAAAGTATATTGAAAAATTTAAAGAGTTAAAGGCTGTTATAAGTTTTCAAAACTTAGGTATATCAAAGATTTTCTTTGTTAGGTATTATATGTAAGGTCTCATACTAGAATTGCAATCTCAATTGTTTTATTACAGCCCTTAGATTTAGATGAGGCTTACCACATGACCTTGGCTCAAAAGTAGCAATTAGAGGCATAGGCTAGTCGCTCTCATGGCCCTCACCAGTAGCATGGTTTCAAGATAGTGGTTCACTCCAATTCCATTAAGACCACTTTTGCAGCCTAGCTGTAAGTAATGGGATGAGAACACAAACTACTAAACCATAGGCCCAAAGCTCATCACAATGGCTAGTTAAGCATATCAATGATGCACAGATGCAAGAGAGAAAGGACAAAGGGCTATGTTATTATTGCAATGAAAAATGGGTTTCCATGCATCAATGTAAGAATAAACAATTGTATTAGGTTGAGGAAATAGAAGATGAAGTTAAGGTGGTTCCTAAAGTGAGCCATGAGTTTATAGAACCATTTTAAAAAGGGGAAGAAGAAAGAGTCCTCTCAGCATATGCAATCTCAGGTGGAGGGTTTATAAGCACCTTTAGGATGGAGGTTAATAGTTCAAAAATTGTGATCATTATTTTGTTCAACACTAGGTCTTCCTATAATATTGTGGATTT